>JAPKLY010000289.1:493761-555210 GCA_026898435.1 Prunella vulgaris
CCAATGTTCATTCCAGAATTGATTCACAACCAAAATAAGCCTTCTCCTCTCTAAAAGCATTCAAGCATTCTAAGTGTGCATTAGAGTCGTGTCGGGAGTTCCGAATACCTATTTTGAGATTCGCCGATAACTTCTGATTTGTAGTGCAACAATCTGAAGTTCTAAAGTCGTTGTATCTTGGGGACGGTTGTCTACGATCCGTATTGCACCAGTGTACGGGGGCAATAACGTCTTACGGAGAGCGAGTGAAACTCGTGCCTCGACTTTATGTTTCTAAGTCCGTGTCAACACTTTCATCTTCCCATACACACTCATTATTTTCTAACACAAGTTACTAATCCCCAATTGCTAAAAAGCACACGGTGTAGCGTGTAGTTATGTGTTTTTAAAAAAATCAAAATTAAAATCAAAATTAAACTTAAAATTCAAATCCATAATATATATGCAAATGCACATAAATTTTTGCGTTCTTAAATCGAAAACCCAATATTGACCGACATCTTTGAAGATACCCGCGTCAGACTCTTTTTGTGGTTCTCACTCAAGAAACTAGGTCTCAGATATGGATTCTTTGCTGGGCAGTGAAACCAGCAAATAGTGCTGGATACTAAAACGGTGACGTATATCTCCTTTTTTAACTTATTAACACAGTAAAAAAAAATCATGACTTGATCCTTGCTAAAAAAGGAAAAGTAAAAAAATATATAATTTCCCTAGGCCTCCTATCTTGCTCCATCTCTACCCCTCAAACAATAATGCAAAATTAATGTATATACATGTTCAAAGTCCAAAAACCAAATTCTTTCATTTTTCACCGCCGGCGTGTTTCCTCGGTAATATATCAATTTTTTTCACTCAAAAACTTATCAATTTGGTACGTCTATTTGTTTGTTCATATATTACAACTTCATAAATTTAGATTTGAACTATTCATTCACATTTATTTTTAGCTATCACAACTTATCAATTTGATAATCTAAAAAGTGATCTCAGGACTCAATATTTAGATAAAAAAAAAAAATTTCTTCTCGTGACATATAAGTGTTCACTTTTAATTCCAAAAAATTTGATTTTTAGATTTTGGTCCCTCAATTTTTTGGATTTTCCACTTTTGATCACATTTTAACCAAAAAAGTGAGAAATACATCATTTTTGTCATGCACGACGCACACGATGGTTAAATTTGGGGCTTTTCAGTATCCTTTTAATGTGCCTGTCAAATAATTCTTTTTTTTTTGTTTTGTATTTTTTATTTATTTTTTTCCGTATCATTGAAATATTAATAAAAAGAATATAATATCAGCAACTGTGCTGAAAGTTTCAAATTCAACCACCAGATGCATTGTGTATGATAAAAGATGATGTTATTTTTACTTTTTTTTTTTTTTGAAAATTTGACCAAAATAAATTAGACAACCCTAACCTTTTTTCCCATTCAAATGGAAAACAATATTACAAAGCGTTTGGGTTGAAAAACTGCACGAAAAAAGTTGGATGACTGTAACGTGTGCACTCAATGAACTAAAACCGTGTCGGTATCATACAATAAAAGTATTCCATTATTTCTCAGAAATTTTTTAACCAGATAAGAAGCTAACCACATATATGTATAAAACCATTAACAAATTACAAGTCTCCAGAAAAAAAAAAAAAATCACATCATCATTTACCGATTTTGGGAATAAGTCCTTCAAGAATGGGAAGACTGAGAAGAAGAACATAGAGTGTCAAAAAACCCTGTCCGAACATCGCCGCCGCATCTCCGCCACCGATCAGCCCTTTAGCGCCGCCGATCAAGCAACCCAAGTTGAGCAAAACCAGCATTGTCAATGGTATCATGAACATCCGAGCTCCCTGGAAATCGAATATCCCATTCTCGTATTTTTCGAGCTTTTCTTGATCGATTGCCTTGTTGGTAAGCCTGAAACTGGATTTGGCAACGCCTATATACTTCATCAACACATCCATGCATCCAAACAGGCAAGCTGTCACTGATTTAATCAACCAGATTCTGTGTTCGTTCCAGATTGTCCTCACTGAGCCACCGCTGGAGACGACTTCGTAGAAATGCTGAGCTGATGAGGAAGCAAACACGGCTGCGAATGCTGCAAACCAGGGGTTCGTAACCTGCAGGTAGTGACGGAGCGAGAAGAGGTAGTCTTGTGTGAGATCGTCTCGTAACATGAGACAGTTAGATGAGTTATAAATTGAGCATAACTTATTATCACTTTTGATAAAGGATGAGTGTCACTCTGTTTGGTCTCATGACCTCACATAAGTTTTTTTTACGTATTCTTTCAGTTAATATAGAATAAATCAGCTTTCGACATACTTCAGTAAGAGTCTTAACTATTCCATGACATAGCGGACAAAATTGTGTCACAATTTTAATTGTTGCATAACAATTCAATGCTGATATATAAAGGTACACAAATAGATTACTAAATGACTATCAAAAAAAAAAAAAGAAAGATTAGAATAAGGGGAGAAAAAAATTAGTGCATGTAACTTTACCAATTTTTTATTTTAGTTTTATTGCTTTTAAATTTTGTTTATTGTCTGAGATTTACACTTTTTCTACATTTTTGGTCTTATTGATGATTTTCGTTATGTAACTTCCATAAATTAAAATCAAGTTGTAAACATGTACAAATTATAAGGCTAAAACCATTTTCCCTTATATTTTCATTTTTAAATGATATTTTGAATTTGATCCATGTGAAAAAACATTTTGACATTAATCTTGTAAATTTAAAAATATTTTAATTTTGATCCTGTAAGTTTATAAAAAGACCAAAATTAAAATATTTTAAATTTATATAACCAATATAAAAATGTATAATTCAGGACCAAATTCATAAAAAGTTGTAAGATTACAAAAACTTTAATCCCATATATCATGTTAATAAAAAGATGTCCTCTTAATATATTGAAATTTCAGGGAGTCCAATTCCCTATCAGGCTATCACCCTACTCAAATCTCCTCTTACATTTTGTGTTAAAAAATAATCTGATTAATTTCATTTTATACTTATAACTTGTTTATGTGCAAAAGAAGATTTTGCTATCATTATATGACAGGAGATCTCGTCCACCCCTTCGGTGTATATAGGCTAGAGATCAACAATGTCAATATGGTCATGTCCTTAATTAGGCTTAGCTTAACATAGTTCGGATAGCGAGTCATGTTTTGTCGTATCATATCATAAACGCCCGTAATTTGTGATATAAGTTAAATACGTAGTTTTTGTTTTCTTGTTGTGCTCTCTTGTAAGCTAGGTGTGTTTGTTTTGAGCGGATAGATAATTTTATCTTTCAAAACAAACACGGCCTAAAGAATTATCATCCACACTCTTTTGAAGTTAAAGTTTACCTTGGGATACAAGGGAACCCCTTTGAAGAAGCAGAGTGGAACAACTATGCCATACAACAAGCATGAAATGGATAGAAGGTGTGCAAAAGCAAAGTATCCATAGCACATGCTTTGAAGGGCAGGCATCCTCGACATCCCATAAGTGAGCGGGCTAAAACTCGAAAACCCGACTTGAATCAGGCCCGAAGCCCACTTCATGAGCTGAACCAGGGCGTCCTTCATGTCGATGGTGGCGCATCCAAGGAAAGCGGGCCTGTCGGGGTAAAGATACACCGATTTCCAGCCCTTGCAGTGCAACTGATAGCCAGTGAATGTGCTCTCCAGTAAACACTCGTAAGAATAACCAATCTGCCCATAGTTTCAACAGTCATGTTCATCTTTTTCTTGATCAACAGAGCAAGGATTATACATAGGATATATCGAAATTGAGTCTTTAAAAAGTTATGATCCCATAATTTGTCTATAAACCTATTTTGATCCATAAAAGTGAATTTTCCAATTTGACAAAAACTTGTATCACGAGAATACTATCACTGTTATAAAAATATACTTAAAGATTATACATAACAGTGATACGAGTTCATGTGAACTCGGTTGACAAGAGACCTACTCTTCCAATTTAGACCAAAGATAAAGAATTCTGGAAGTTGCAATTTTTATCCTAACAGAATGGTCCAAAATATTTCTAATACCTATGTGTGAAAGTTTTTTTTTTTTTTTTTTTCAAATTTTGGTTTCACCTGTTAATTTTTAGGGACCTAAACTGTAAGCAGTAATTCTCACCAAAAATGCAATTTTCTTGAAAATAAAAATGTCGAAAAAATGACTATTTTGCAAATCATTCTCTCGAGATCAAAATTGCAATTTTCTCTAAAATAATTTGTCCAATTTGGGAAAAAAAAATAGGTTAGTCAGAATTTGACATTCATGTACATAAGAGACACTATTTTCAAATTTTGAGCTATTTGACTAAAATCTGACAAATTCTTTTAAAATTAGGACTAAATATTGGGACCAAAAGTTAATAGCAGGCAAATTACATTAAATAAAAACTTCAAATCATTGAAATCTGTCAAAACTTACTTCTTTCCCCCATTTGGTATTCTGTTCATAAGTGCAGGACGCAAGTTTCTTTGCTTCCAAAACAGTTGCATCAGATATATGCCCTTTGTACACACTAGTATTTCTATTAAGCTCCTGTACTGAATCAATCATCTTTCTAGACAAACCAAACTTCTTTTCTGGTTCTTGGAGATCCTCATCTGAGGAACATTTTCAATCAAAAGAAATCACTCATTGGAGCATTAATCGCCTCGAAAAATTCAAGAAAATGCATGCGTACCTTGTTGATCCCGACTAGAGAAAAGAGTGTTTTTCTTGACATAGTATCCAGTACCCGCGCAAACAGTGCCCCCTAGTCCGTCCATGCCTTGATATTTCGTCTTTCATCGATAAAAATCAAGAGCTCAGTTAGAGGGTGTTTGACTAAATTTATTTTAAACATCCTATAAATTTAAGTTAAGAGTTTATAAGATATTATTTTTAAATAAATTATAAGTTGTTAAAGAGTAATTGATTAATACAACTAAGTTCTTTAATAGTTTATTAAATTTTATTTTTTAAAAAATTACTTTTAATATAAAATAATCATTTTAGTATTTTTTATGTTGAGGTAGGATTGTAGAGTGGTGGCGTGGTCCAGTGTGAGGCGGGTGATTGGTGAAGATGTTGAAAAAAATATGTTATGATATCTTAATTTATTTTTTAAAGAACTTATTTTAAAGATTTTATAAGCTGTCAAACATTTTATTTTACCAAATACTTTAAAGATGTCTTATAAGCTCTTAGGCAGCAAAACAGATTAGATTTGTTCTGTATACCTTATATGCGGATCTTGCTTGGCCATCATAGATGTCATTTTGGCTGACATTGTAGAAGATTTGAGGGAACTGCACGTAAGCAAGGGAATCCGAAAACTTGGGGTCGAGATGAAAGCACATTGCTTGCTTTGCAGAGGTGGGATCATTGCAGTACATGTCACAGTCCAAGACTAGTGCATAAGGGGCGTTGCTCATCACGCCCGATACTCGAAGCTGCAGACACGAGAGCGTATAGCAAAGATGAATATATATAACTATGATTTTCGGGAGTAGAAATATTGGAAGGAAAGGCACCAACCAGAGAATTGAGGGCTCCGGCTTTGAAGCGATGAGGGTAGGATGGTCTTTTTTCGCGGGATACATAAACAACAAGTGGTAATCTCGATTCATCATCCACTCTTCCTTCGTTTTTGTTATCATGTATCACCTGCAACGTGTCAAATTCATCTCATAAAACTTACTCCCTCAGTCCCATTTTTTTTTCAAATTTTCTATTTTTAGATGATCTGACTTTTTTTTTCGGAACTTAAAATGAAAATAATTTACGTTCACAAAAATCAAGAAGATAAATAGTAAAAAAATATTTAAGGGGCGCTTGGTATAAATTTAAGATGACAATAATAATGAGTATCATTAAGGGGTAATCACTATTGTTTTTATGATCTCATTCATTTATAACAAATAATACCAAATAATCCTAATGCAAATGAATCCTAATTAATCTATATTCATTCTCATTCCCCATTCTCATTACCCCAACCAAACGAATTTCTTCTGAAAATGTAAGAAAAATAATTGAGTATTTAATTCCCAAATATAGGCATTTTGTCGGGATTAAAGTCAAATCCGTCAGGTAACCATTTTTTTTTCCATTTACGTTCATAAGCATATACAATGCATAGATCTGACAATTTCGACCCGGCCTACCCGACGTATGGGCTGGGCTGAAAAAATAGTGGCCCAAAAAATCGGGCCGTTTGCCAGTTCTATGCACAGCGCTTTAGGCCCATAACACTAAGGAAAACACTAAAACTGTAATTTTTATTTATGTGGTGTTTGGGTGAGTTTATAATTTTTTTTTAATAATTTATAAATTGAGTAAAAATTTATAAATATTCTCAAAATATTTGGTAAAATAAAATAGTAGGCAACTTATTAGATTTTAAAATAAATTTTGTATAATTTATAAAGTATAAGTTGAAATTTCTCAATTCTTTTCTTCACAATCAGCAAAAATATTTTAAGTTATTTCAATCATACACTTTAGCAATTTATACACTATTTAAAATAAATATTTTATAAAATTTTAAAATAACTTATAAAATATTAAAACTTTCAAAATAAATTTAATTAATATCCCTTGTGTCCGAATAACAAGACCGGAGAGCCTAACATGCTCAAACTAACACTATTGTAATGTATTTTATAGCGATTTGTGACCAAATTGATACAATTAGGATGTGTACTAGACCAAATTTAAAAGGTGAAAATTTGTGAAATTTAAAAAATAAAAAATAATGTGATAAATTTTGTTTTAATCCGAGAGCACTTTGTATATTGTGAAGCAATTTAACATGACATTTATTTATATTTAGTGTCTATTTTTAAATAATATTATATTTATTTCATTATAAGGTATTAATTTATTATATAATAAAAATAATTAATATCATTTTGAGTTACGTAATTAAATATTTATATTACTCTTTGACAATTACTATAATTATTTTGTACAATTACTATAATCATTTTATATTATTTCCTCCATTCCGGTATAAGTTGTTTATTGCGGATTAAGATAAAATTGAAAAAGTAATGAAAATAGGATAAAAAGTATTGAAAATAATAATAAAGAAGTGAATAATAGTTTTCAAAAAAAATAAAAATAAATGAACAACATATAGTGGAACGGACGAAAATAACAAAATAAAAAATTTATCGCAGAACGGAGGGAGTACTTATTTACTAAAATGGTTACCTCAACATAAGGAGGTCTGTCGTCGTTGACAGAGTCTTCAATTTCAGCCGCCTTCTCCACATTTCTCTTAAAAGCTTCAAATTTCGACTGTAAAAATATGTAAACATATATCACATATTAATAATATTCTATCATAACCAAACAAATATAGTATGACGGTGTAATTAATAGCTACATGTCGTTTGGACATCAAATCTTGTGCACATCAATACATGAATTAATTAATACGATTAATATTATATTAATAAATAGTACTTATATTATATTTATACAACCAAGAGTATTTATATTTATTTAGTTGATACTATAATTATTTCGCATTTTAATTTCCATTTATCCGAGAAATGATATATATATAAGCATATACATATACTTCCTCCGTCCCAATATTTTTTTTATAGGTGGACTTTCATGTATATTAAGAGAAAGTGAAACATGTGAGTTTAAAATTAAATAATAAAATATAAAAAGTGTATTTTATTAATTTTTGTGAGTGTAAGATGTTTTTTTCTTTTTTTTTTGTGTGAAAAAAAAGTTGAAACATCCGTATAAAATAAGTGTGAAATTTATCTTGGGACAGAGGGGTATTAATTTGCAGTTACTTTCAGTTGAATAGATTACCTGGACTGTTTGTTCATCTGCATTGAATTCATCGCTCTCCAAAAGATCCCTTTCAGCGTCACCAAAAGACGAAAAGAAAGCCTCAGGACACCGATTCTTCACTCCATATTTCCTACAGAACGCAACCCAACTCCCAGCAAACAAACAAGCCTCCTTCATCGCATGCAGCGTCACGGCGGCGCCGCCATCGTCCGACAGGTACACTGCCAGCTTCTCCGGCGGGTACTCCATCGCCATGGCCGATATAACCGTGTTCATCACCTCCACCACCGGCTCCTTCTTCGGGTCCGCCGTGCATATGAACACGTCCACCCCCGGCAGCTTCTCGTCCGCCGGGAGATTCTCCGGCGCCGCCGTGCGCACCACCGGCTTCCACCGGAAAGGCTGCGCGAGAGCCCACACGAAGGTGAAGACCACCTCGGAGAGAGTGATTAAACTCCAGGGGAGAAGCGGCACGGCGCCGCGGACGATGTTCGAGATTCTGTAGAAGAGCAACGCCGACACGGCGGCGGAGTGGAGGAGCATGTGGAGGCGGCCGGCGGCGGCGCGGGACTGCTGGACGGTGCATGTGTTGAGAGGAGGTGGTGATGGGCTGTGGAGAGAAGCGGCCATTTTTTGAAGATTTGGATATTTGATTATAAATTGGATAGTGATTAAATTTGGTGATGTTTATATAGTGGTTGTTTTGATGGTAAACAACAAATGAGGGAACATTTTAGAATTCAGAGGTTGGATTGAAACTTTGGTTAGATTGATGAGGAATTTATATATTTAATTTTGTTGTTGAACAATACTATGGGAGAATGCGCATAAATGACAAAACTGAGCATATATTATATATAGGATAAGAGAGGTTTTTTTACAGCTAGCAGGTTGTAAACAGTTCTTTACTGAGGGCTTGTCCACTAGTTTATCCTCTCCTACAAACTTTATTTTCGTACTTATTTTATTTGAAAATATTTTTATATTTATTTTATTTAAAATAATGGAAATTAACATATGTCCTTCATCCAAATGATGGAACGTTTAATTAAAAATTAAGACTGTGTTTGTAATTTTGGAACTTAAATGTGCGGAACAAGTCAATGTTTTAGAACCTAGAGATTTCAGTAAATATTTGTGTTGGGATTTGAGTAAGGTATGATTTAACTATATATCAAATTAATATTTTATAATATGATATATTAAAAAGTGTATTAATAAATTTTATAGGTATTTGTAGGTGTGAATAATTAAATGTGGGATTTGAAAATTTGATTCTAAATCTCAAACTTGTACGAGATAATGAATACAAAGTTTTAAGTCCATCCGTATGAGTATCAAAGCAAACACAACCTAAGATAGTGACTAGATGTGGATGGAGCACATTCGGTTGGGGGGAAAAAGTGGATTGATCAAGTTCTATGAATAATAAATTTGTATTTGGTTTAGGTTGAACGTGTTAGGGGTAAATGGAATTTTATGTCAAATCAATTCTTTTGAATGATGATGTGTTATTGGATTAATGATTGTGTATTGATCAAGAATTTAAAGTCGAAAATCGGTAATTGGTCATTTTCTTGTGCCTCTAGCGTCTAGGCTGCCTAATGTTGATAGAATTTACTAATTGTGTTTGTTATGTGGCTATTATGATGCGTATTAATCCTATCAAACAATAACCCAAGAATATGTTCTTGAGTTGATAATATAGAGAGAAAGTGGAGGGTTTTGAGAGAGAAAGTAAAAGTTGTATTATCATTGAGTTCTTGTGTAATAGTACAAGAGATGTCTTATTTATAGGTGTGCGAGTGTGAGGTGGCACCTTACGAGCCTATTTGGCTTCCGGTGTTGACGAAGGTCCGTAACCTTCGTCTTAATCCCTCACAACGCTCCCTTTATAATGTTCTATGCTATTACACATACATATATATTCTCCCTATTTATACATCTGATACTTGGGTTCTCGGGCCGGGCGAGCTACCCGGCGAGCTCCTTTGCCTTGTGCCATTTCTGGGGATTATGCAAAGACGGACCACGGCGAGATCTCCTTTGGACAGGGGCGAGCTCCCTCTCGAGAGGGGTAGCTAGCCCGTACTCTCCTTCTCCTCCGATACCTCTGGCCTTCGACCTCGGCCTGCTGGGGGCTTGGGCGAGGTTCTTGCCCACCTCGACGAGCTCCTTTGTCTTGTGCGATTTTTAGGGATGATTCAGCGGTGGACCTCGGCGAGGTCTCCTCGGATAGGGGCGAGCTCCCTCTCTAGGGGTAGCTCGCCCGTAGTCTCTCTTCCCCTGGTGCCTCTGGCCGCTGATCTCAGCCTATCGGGAGCTGGGGCGAGGTCCCCACCTACCTCGCCGAGGTCCCTTGTGTTGGTCTTGGTTCGGACCAATGACCTAGCTTCCGCCCACCTCGGTGACCTTCCATGTTGGCCAACCCTGACGAGGTTGGCCAATCCTGACGAGGTTCTCCATGTTGGCCAACCCTGACGAGGTTGGCCAACCCTGACGAGGTTCTTCATGTTGGCCAACCCTGACGAGGTTGGTCAACACTGACGAGGTTGGCCAACCCTGACGAGGTTGGCCAACCCTGACGAGGTTCTCCATGTTGGCCAACCCTGACGAGGTTGGCCAACCCTGACGAGGTTCTCCATGTTGGCCAACCCTGACGAGGTTGGCCAACCTTGGCGAGGTTCTTCATGTTGGCCAACCCTGACGAGGTTCTCCATGTTGGCCAACCCTGACGAGGTTGGCCAACCCTGACGAGGTTCTTCATGTTGGCCAACCCTGACGAGGTTCTTCATGTTGGCCAACCTCGTCAGGGTTGGCCAACCTTGGCGAGGTTCTTCATGTTGGCCAATCCTGACGAGGTTGGCCAACCTTGGCGAGGTTCTTCATGTTGGCCAACCCTGACCAGGTTCTTCATGTAGGCCAACCCTGACGAGGTTCTTCATGTTGGCCAACCCAGACGAGGTTGGCCAACCCTGACGAGGTTCTTCATGTTGGCCAACCCTAGCGAGGTTCTTCGTGTTGGCCAGCCCTGACAAGGTTGGCCAACCCTGGCGAGGTTCTTCATGTTGGCCAACCCTGATGAAGTAGGCCAATCTTGGCGAGGTTCTTCATGTTGGCCAACCCTGACGAGGTTGGCCAACCATGGCGAGGTTCTTCATGTTGGCCAACCTCGTAGGTTGGCCAACCTTGGCGAGGTTCTTTGTTGGTCCCGAAACGAGTTAAATCAGTGTATGGGGGGGGAATACACTGATGTCAGATTTTTCTGAAAGACTCAGAAAAATGCTCTAACGCACTCAGTCAGAATTCTCTGAAGTACTCAGTATGCTGAATGTCCGCAGGGGCAGCAGGGACGGTTCAGTACCGAGTCAGATAAGCTGAGTGTGAGTAAAGTGCTCGGAGGCTCAGTAGAGATAACAAACCTACTGACTGCTCGGAAGCGAGTCAGTTGGACTACTATCTCAGTGAGTCAGAGTACGTGCGGAAAGTGAGCCCTTAGATTCTACTCGTTTTAGTTTCTGAAAACGCTTTCTCTGAGTTGCTTAGTAAATTGGTGGTTAAGGCTGAGTGCACAGTATTCAGATTCAGGATGATTGATTCAGTTCTGAAGTTAAAACCAATGCAGTATGTTCAGTTTAATATGATGACATTTATGATCCTGAACAAAACAGTAAATCAGCACACAGGGGACTTTTTAACGTGGTTCGGAGATAACCAACTCCTACGTCCACGACCTGATTTAACAGGAAGCTATCCTCAAAACCCTGAGGATAGGTACTTGGGTTTTACGTGCCAAGGGACACGAGCAGCCAACTTCCTCTCTTAGGAACTGACCCCTGGGCGTTTTACAAGTCCCAGTCCTTCTAACCAACCTATCTCACACTTTGAGAGGTTTGGTATTCTGGTTTCCAACTAAGATAGCTCTAGCAATACAAATCAGTGCTAAATATTAGAGCTATCGATCTAAGCAAATACAGAGTGAATCCTACTACAACACTAGGGAAACTTAATTGCAGAGTGTTGTTTATGATATGCTTTGTGTTCTTGGATTCTTGAGAGTTCTCTTGGAAATTTCCCGTTAACCTTGAATGGGTGCAAGGTTCTCCATATTTATAGGCAAGATTCAAAATAGATCCGTTGGAGGAGATCAAATCAAATCTTTCCTATTTTAGGTAGATTGCAGGCTAGAAATACTGTTCGACCTACCCGCCATGCTTATTCTGGCAAGTTGTCACATCACCTGCAACCTTTTGAGACGCATTAAATGCCGCATTAAATGCTGCGCAGACTCCGTGCTTATGTGTCGAAAGATCATTGGCTCTCCGCTATAACGGCTAGTTGACCTTCAGACATTTATCCTTCCTCGTACATTCAATGCTCTGAGTCTCTTATAATAACTCAGTCTGAACGTGTGCCTTAATGGAGTCTTACTGACATTCTTTTTGTCTCTTGTCCCATAGCATAAATAACCTTCTGCTTTGGACTGACATGATTCAGGTGATCTGAACCACAGCCTGAGTCAGGTCCTATGTGCATTCAGCACAGCCTGATAGGTTATTCAGCTCAGTATGTGTTACCTTTTTTGCTTCGGACTTACAGGATTCAGGTGAACTGAACCAAGGCCTAAGTCAGGTCCTATGTGCATTCAGCACAGCCTGATAGGTAATACTTACTCTTCACTGACTGAGTTCTGTCCTAAACATGCTTAGTGTATTCAGTAGAAACATCAGACAATGGTACTTCAGGATTGACTACAGGATGAATCAGCAGGCTTCGATCTTCAGCTTCAGAACAAACAATCTTCAGCGAGACTGGCTGACTCGTTCAGAATGGTTTACGCTTCAGACTTCAGTAAATTGGGTCGACTCCAATATTCTTCAGTCTTCAGCATGATCCTTCTGTACTGAATCTCTAACCTAACTATCCTGAACTATTTTATCCTGAACACTATACTTAGGCAAATTCATCAGGGGTTTTGGGATCTAATCAAAATACTCAGATTGTCCCAACATTCTTCATGTTGGCCAACCCTGACGAGGTTGGCCAACCTTGGCGAGCTTCTCCATGTTGGCCAACTCTTGACGAGCTTCGTGATGTTGGCCAACTCCTGACGAGCTTCGTCATGTTGGCCAACTCCTGACGAGCTTCGTTATGTTGGCCAACTCTTGATGAGCTTCTCCATGTTGGCCAACTCTTGACGAGCTTCGTCATGTTGGCCAACTCCTAATGAGCATCGTCATGTTGGCCAACTCCTGACGAGCTTCGTCATGTTGGCCAACTCCTGATGAGCTTCTCCATGTTGGTTATTTATCCTTGTAATCCTTCATTAGTAGTTTGCTTTAGTTCGCCTATCAACATTTGCCCCCCAGCTCGTCCACATAATGATACTTCTAATGTGTGGGCGAGCTGATTCGCCCCTGTGGGTGAGAGCTCGAGTGTAGGCGAACTCCCAACTTCGCTGTTCTAATTTGGCTTCTATTTGTTTTTCGCACGTTATTATCTTTAAGTAGCTCGTATTTTTTTATGGGTACGCAATTGTTCATCTTATACCACTTGGGAAAGCGAATCGTTCGTCTTAAGCCACTTCGGGCAGCGAATCGTACTTGTTTATTTGGCACTTATTTGTTCGTCTTACGCCGCTTGGGACCGCGAATTGCTCCTCTTACGCCGCTTAGGGCAGCGAGTTGTGCTTGGTTGTTCACTTGGGCGATTGGGTTTTAAAAACCTTGCCTTAGACGTTTTAAATCGTCTATTGTGAACTTTTTCTTATTTTTGGGCTGTGGGCGCTTAGTGATCCTTTAAGAAGGACACCTTCGCTAACCTGGGCACTTTGGCCTTTTCCTTGAGCTTTAGATAATAACGTTTTGGGATTTGAGTCCTTGCGGATTCCGAGCTTGAACAATATAACGTCTTTACGAAGAGTGGGCCAGTAGTATCCCTGTCTGATCGTCTTGTATGTCAAAGCTTGCCCCCCAGCTTGACTCCCACAGATTCCTTGGTGGATTTCTTCTAACACCTCGAACCCTTGCTTTTCAGATAAGCATTTGAGTAGGGGTAGAGAGAATCCACGTTTGTATAGTTGGCCATCCACCAACGTGTATCTGACTGCTTGTTTTACTAGCCGACTAGCTTCCATATCTTCAATTTTTTTTATCGGAGTGCGACAATCATCGCCTTTTTACTGCCCCCAACTCGAAGTCTGATTTACTTTGTAATCGGACGTCGAGGGGTCCTTCAACTTGGTGATGACTACCTCTGTTAGTTCTGCTTCGTCATTGGCTCGTAACCCACTCAAGGTTCGAGGTTATTACTTCCTTCATCAACGTTGGCGGGTTCATGTGTTTCCTACGTCTCCTGAGGGATCAGGTTGGATGGTCCTTCGTCAATTTTCATCGGCACCGGTTCTTCAACTTGGACTGGTACATCTGCTTGGATGACCTCCATCCTCCCCGGTTGGTTGTCCACCTCCATCAACTCAGTTTCAACTGAGACGACATCTAGGATGTTCAGCTCGTCTGCTGAGGGGTGTCTTTCGTCTTCAAGCGTGTGTACCTGGATTTTTTTTATTTTTTTTTAGCGCAACTTCCATCTTCTAGGCCTCCGGCTGGTCTCATCCGAGGTCCTCAACGTCTGTTGTTTGGGCCATGTCGGACCTCATCTTCTTCTTCGTCATCTGAGTCCTTGTTCCCCCTTTCCTGCCTGGTTCTCTTCGCCGGGGCCCTCTTCACAAACTCGGCCAGCTTACCATTCTCATAAATTTTCCAGAGTTGCTTGAGTAGGTCCCAGCACTCACTAGTGAAGTGTCCGATGGACTGATGGTAAGCGCAGAATTTGTTGGGGTTCATCTTGGCACGGTCTTGCTGAATTTGCCTCGGTTCACTTAGCATTGCTCTATCTTTGACAGCTGCAAATACATGATCAACGGAGATGGTCATCACTTGGTTTAGGTTTTCCTTGAATTCGTCCCCGTCTCCGAATGCCTTCGAATTTCTGGGGGCCTTGTAAATGCCCCCGGACTTCATTCTGGTGCCTCCGACCTCCTTCAGTAATGCCTCCTGCATAGCGACGTACATCCCTACTTTGTGTCAGAACTCTGCGTAGGTTTTTGGGTAAGACAGGTGCATTTTTTTCCAGAGCTCGGTGCCCTTCTTCAAACCAGCCATCACCGCCACGATCTTGGTGTCCTCGTTCACCGGCTCATCTTTCAGCCGTATTTTGTCGAACCTTTCCAGGTACTGCTGGTCCGTTTCATTCTCTCCTTGATGAATGTTGGCTAGTCGGTGCTTCTGGGTCAAGTAGGACCCGTAATCGGAGAAGTGGGCCAAGAACTCTTGGGTGAGTTGGCCGAATGATTGGATTGACCCCGGGGCAAGTGATGAGAACCAGCGGTGAGCGCGATCCCCTAGGGTCAATGGGAAGTTTCGGCACTGTGTTGCGTCCGTGGCACCTACTGAGATCATATAGTCCGCATACTTGGAGATATGAACCTTCGGGTCTGATTCTCCCTCGTATGCGGCCATCGCCGGGAACTGGATTTTCTTTTGTACTGGTGCTTTAAGAATGGCCGGTGCCAACGGTGATGCTGGAAGTGTGGTGGCATCAACTCCGCCACCTTCTGCAGCTACCTGCATCTGCAACTGCTCCACTGTCTTCTTTAGTGTCGCCAGCTCATCTTCGTGAGCTATCTCCAGTGCAGGCTGTTCCAGGACCGTACGTCTCATGAACGTACGACCCTGCAGTCCTCGCTCTGGGGTAGCCCCTCTGTGATGTGCTGGAAATAGCGGGCGCCGTGTGGGCCAAGTCTATCGGAAGCTGGCCTTCTTACCCTTTCGTGTGCGGACCTACGTGGACATAGATCTGACTCCTCCCAACGGGACGTAGCGGGCACAGACTCCTGGATTGTCTTCTCCCATCGGGATCCCAGTCTCCCCTTGAGAACCTCCCTGGACTGGTAGGTCGCCGAGACCTCAGTGTAAGCAGTAGCTGGCCCGCCTTGCGAGCTAAGCCTATCGGCAACCTTCGCCTGAGCTCGCCTCTTGTTCAATGGGGAGCTCACCAGCATGCTCCCTTGGTTGTGTCGCCTGTGTGCGCCGGGTGGTTTGCTCCCTGTTGTTATTCGTGGAAACTCACTGGGACGTCCGGGCTAGCTCGCCCTATTGTTGCTGCTTCTGTTGTAGCCTTTGAAGCACAGCGATGGTGCGCTGGAGCTCATCGGGATCATTGAGAATGTCCCGGAGAGCTGGGTTCAATCCATCTTGGGCCGTCCGGGTGGCCTCAGCTCGTTAAGGAGCTCGCTGGGTCTCATTCCGCTGGGGAGCTCGCTTAGTTGCCGAGGTGTTATTTTTTTACATGGTCAAGTCTGGGTAATAGCTCGTCAAGCTCATCGTGGGTGGTAGCTCGTCGAGTCTATCGGGGGTAGCTCATCGAGTTCGTCGGGAGTGGTAGCTCGTCAAGTTCATCGGGAGTGGTAGCTCGTCGAGTCTGTCGGGGGTAGTAGCTCGTCGAGCTCGTCGGGGGTGGTAGCTCGTCGAGCTCGTCGGGGGTGGTAGCTCGTCGAGACTATCTCTATTGCAACCTTTGCAAGGTTGCAATCGTGCGCTGGAGCTCGTTGGGGTTGTTGGCGAGGTCCCTCAGAGCGGAGTTTAACTCCTCTTGAGCCACCGAAACCCGGGGAGGTCGCGGAGCATTGCTCTTCTGGGAGCTGGGCGCGAGGTTTTCCTCTCGCCCTGGTCCTGGTTGCTGCCCTTCCACCTCCTAATGGTTGCCGAGGTCTGTTCCTTAGGCATTTTGGGTTTGCGTCGGGGGAAGGTCGTCGAGGTCAGTAGGGAAGCTCGCCAAGGTTCCTGACTTCCAGCCAGGGTGATTTCGTCTGAGTTTTCATCTAGCCTCACGTGCAACGAATTATCCAAAATTCAGTTTATCCGTGTACACGTGTGCGTTTGAAAACCCTTTTTGGACATATTTTGTGAACCCGAAAATTCGGCTTCTTACCCAGAAATCTGGGTTTTTGTTTAAGGAGTGAAAATATATGTGTGTATCTTCAAGTGATCTTGAGTCTTTGTCAAATACATCTTCAAATCTTTAAATCTTCAAACAAACCCTAACATTTCACTCTCAAATTTTTGGGTTCGAGACCCTCCTTCTAGTTCCAAATTATTGATAGAAGTTACTAATCGTGTTTGTTATGTGGCTATTATGATGCGTATTAATCCTATCAAACAATAACCCAAGAATATGTTCTTGAGTTGATAATATAGAGAGAGAGAAAGTGGAGGGTTTTGAGAGAGAAAGTAAAAGTTGTATTATCATTGAGTTCTTGTGTAATAGTACAAGAGAGGTCTTATTTATAGGTGTGCGAGTGTGAGGTGGCACCTTACGAGCCTATTTGGCTTCCGGTGTTGACGAAGGTCAGTAACCTTCGTCTTAATCCCTCACAACGCTCCCTTTATAATGCTCTATGCTATTACACATACATATCTATTCTCCCTATTTATACATCTGATACTTGGGTTCTCGGGCTGGGCGAGCTACCCGGTGAGCTCCTTTGCCTTGTGCTATTTCTGGGGATTATGCAACGATGGACCTCGGCGAGATCTCCTTTGGACAGGGGCGAGCTCCCTCTCGAGAGGGGTAGCTTGCCCGTACTCTCCTTCTCCTCCAATACCTCTGGCCTTCGACCTCGGCCTGCTAGGGGCTTGGGCGAGGTTCTTGCCCACCTCGACGAGCTCCTTTGCCTTGTGCGATTTTTAGGGATGATTTAGAGGTGGACCTCGGCGAGGTCTCCTCGGATAGGGGCGAGCTCCCTCTCTCGAGGGGTAGCTCGCCCGTAGTCTCTCTTCCCCTGGTGCCTCTGGCCGTTGATCTCGGCCTAACGGGAGCTCGGGTGAGGTCCCCAACTACCTCGCCGAGGTCCCTTGTGTTGACCTTGGTTCGGACCAATGACCTAGCTTCCGCCCACCTCGGTGACCTTCCATGTTGGCCAACCCTGACGAGGTTGACCAATCCTGACGAGGTTCTCCATGATGGCTAACCCTGGCGAGGTTCTTCATATTGGCCAACCCTGACGAGGTTCTCCATGTTGGCCAACCCTGGCGAGGTTCTTCGTGTTGGCCAACCCTGACGAGGTTGGCCAACCTTGGCGAGGTTCATCATGTTGGCCAACCCTGACGAGGTTCTCCATTTTGGCCTACCCTGACGAGGTTGGCCAATCCTGGCGAGGTTCTTCATGCTGGCCAACCCTGACGATGTTGGCCAACCCTGACGAGGTTCTTCATATTGGCCAACCCTGACGAGGTTGGCCAACCTTGGCGAGGTTCTTCATGTTGGCCAATCCAGACGAGGTTGGCCAACCTTGGCGAGGTTCTTCATGTTGGCCAACCCTGACGAGGTTGGCCAGCCCTGACGAGGTTGGCCAACCCTGACGAGGTTCTTCATGTTGGCCAACCCTGACGAGGTTGGCCAACCCTGGCGAGGTTCTTCATGTTGGCCATCCCTGACGAGGTTGGCCAACCCTGGCGAGGTTCTTCAAGTTGGCCAACACTGACGAGGTTGGCCAACCTTGGCGAGGTTCTTCATGTTGGCCAACCCTGACGAGGTTGGCCAACCTTGGCGAGGTTCTTCATGTTGGCCAACCCTGACGAGGTTGGCCAACCTTGGCGAGCTTCTCCATGTTGGCCAACTCTTGATGAGCTTCGTGATGTTGGCCAACTCCTGACGAGCTTCGTCATGTTGGCCAACTCTTGACGAGCTTCGTCATGTTGGTCAACTCTTGATGAGCTTCTCCATGTTGGCCAACTCTTGACGAGCTTCGTCATGTTGGCCAACTCATGACGAGCTTCGTCATGTTGGTCAACTCCTGACGAGCTTCGTCATGTTGGCCAACTCCTGACGAGCTTCTTCATGTTGGTTATTTATCTTTGTAATCCTTCATTAGTAGTTCGCTTTAGTTCGTCTATCAACACCTAATTTTTTTAAAATCTTTTAATTATATAAGTAAATATAGAGCTACCTAGAGCCGCCAAATATTTTTATTAAGTCTTTATGTGCCAAATAAATTAAATAAAACTCAGCACTGTTTCTTTTCGTCCCCAACTACTTCAATCTGAAATATGTTGTTAAGTGTAAAAGCTAAGCTGAGTTTTGAATACTGAGTATTAAATCCTGATGTTGAGTTTGGATCCTGAGACAAGGCCCTGAACCTGAGAGAAAATGAGCCTGAGTAAAGGCCAAGACGATACTGAGTCTGAGTGCACTGATCCTGACACTCATCCTGAGTTTTCAGATCAGTGAAGGCACTTGTCTTGAAGACTCAGTAACCTAAAGGCATAATCCTGAGATTATCATTCTGAGCCAAAATCAGTCATCCTGAGTCAGGCATACTGACAGGCATATCCTGAGCTGAAAATGACTGTTGGGAAATCCCTTATGTTTTGATGCCATTAAAACCAGATGATCTTGGGAAGTCAGCTGATCAGCTGAGGTCAGATCAGCTAAGGATGGTCAGCTTAGGTGAAGGTCAGCTGAGGTGCTAGATATCAGCTGATGTCAGGTCAGCTGATGTCAGATCAGCTGAGGTTAGATCAGCTGAGGTCCAGGTCAGCTGATGTCAGACCAGCTGAGGTGCCGAAATCAAACGAGGACAAAATCAGCAGAGGAGCACCCAGATCAGCTGAGACACGTTCAGGACAGCTATGACTCAACATACCAGGTGAGCCCTGAACATATCAGACGAGGACCACCAACAGCAGCTGAGGTCGTCTGAAGCTGTTGCATAGAAGATCTATTTACAGAAAGTCAATTATGTCAAGGGGACAAGATCACAGCAACATGATTTCCAGAATCATAGGCAATCAATCAAGACAAATTAGATTGAAGATCAAAGCCAAGATGGAAAGATATCAATCTAGAGATCAAGAATCAATCAAGCCAAGATGGAAAGATATCAACCTGGAAATCAAGAATCAATCAATCACTCTGATTGATTGATTACATATTTATAGGGATTTCAAATCCTAGTCAACTCTAACGGCTAGTTTTTTATGCCTATAAATATGGGTACAAGAGAGAAAATCACAACGTTCCTACGCGCAATTACACTAGCATATAGGCTACACTATTTTCCTCTGTACAAAAACACACTCTACATAATTATTTATTATTTGTAAGACTTTATAGAAGTCGATCAGTTAGTTGCAAGCGTGCACTAACAAGAGTTGTAAGAGAGATTTTTCTCTAAGGTTGTAAGGGAGTTAGTAAGTGAGTAAGAGAGCCCCTCAAGTCCAATTTGGTTTGAGGAGAGTGGATGTAGGACAGTTGGTCCAAACCACTATAAATCTCGTGTCTTTTACTTGCTTTATTTTAATTGATCCTACTTGCTGCACTAAATAAAAGGTTTTCATTAAAAGGATTTAACTTAAAACGTTTCCGCACACAAAATCACTGCGCACTCAGCTGATTGTAAAGTCAGCTGTTTTCAAAACAAGAAGACTCAAAGTCTTCTTTAGGGACCAACAATGACCAATCTCTTGAGTCACTCAAACTGAAGGTTTCGAGCTGACATTAAGGCGATTATTTTGATAGCTGGCGGAGCAATCCTATTGGATGCCGGAACAGTTACTTCTAGCGGTTGTAACCATACAAGCTCGTTGATTGGTTACGGATTTAGAGGGCAGTTAGGATCTGGACATCTATAAAAATACGTATTTATTCCAGAGAATTAAGAGAGATTTTGACATTCTAAATCCTTGAGAGAGAAAGCTTGTATTCTGTAAAATATTATCCATTTTATTAGTGAAGTGAGGAAACCCCATCCGTGGACGTAGATCAATTGATCGAACCACGTAAATTGCTTGTTCTTTTTATTTCCATTTTATTTCTGTTAAGTGTGTTCTTGGGAGTTGTTCACAATTGTTCTGATTACTTGAAGTCTTGTTGAGGTCGGTTTGATTAATTCACAACATATGTAAATATAAAAGGATAAGTATAAGCAAGCACACCGCAACCACCACAAAAGAGAGCCAGTTTAGAACCATCACTCTATTATAAGAGGGAATAAGTTTTTCCTTTGCATATCTCGAACACAAGACCTCATGATCTCAAGTTTTTTTTTAATCGGTAAATGTTGATTGTTAGTAGTTAGAAGTTAGTTCATCAAGTGCCCAAATACTCCTAGAAACTTCGTGATCTTAGGTGGTGAAGCTCTAACCACTTAGCTATCAACATTTAACAATTCCTATGAGTTTAATTCCATATAATTAAAAATAAATTTCCTAATGTATTAAACCCAAATATCAATTTATATTATGAAGGCAAAATTTCAATTATAAATACACATATATATCTCCAAAAAATTGGCTCTAGTATAAGACTTTTAACTAATCCAATGAATTAAGAACAAGTTTTTTAAAATAATTTCGCTTAATTGATCTCAAGACTATGCCAACTAATTGATATCATATAATTTAGCTTAAATATACTCACTATGACGGTTGTTGCCTATTTTAATATGTTATGGGTGCAAAGAAAGTGAAATAAACTCAGATGAGCAAGTACTGCCGATTAAACTGAACATTATACTATCAGCTGATAGGTTTGCTGATGGTTAGTCATCTGATGAGGTCAGCTGAGATCGTTTGAGAAGTCTACTGAAAGTCATCCGGGATATCAGCAGAGTCAGCTGAGGAGGTCAGCTGATGGTAGTCAGCTGAGGAGGTCAGCTGATGATGGTCAGTCAGGATGAGCTATCAGGATTACAGTCAGGATGGTATGGTCATGTCAGCTGATCAGATCAGGACAAAAGGTCTACTGATGATATCAGGATGAAGGTCTACTGATGATATCAGCTGAGTACTCAGACTCAGCTGAGGACGTATCACATCAGGAGATAAGACAAGAAAGGAGCATACTGACTCCAAAGTCAAGAATTAACTCAGGATCAGTTACGAAGCGGTTTAAACTTCCAAATTGAACAACGGGCGATCAGTTTAACAGAATCAAAACTGAAGATCGTTGGGCTCTGATAGTTACTTATTTTCGGTTGCAACTGTAGCAATTTTCTTGTTAGGCGGTTACGATCACTAGCGTTAATTAGGGATTTCATTCTCCTTTATATACATGCACATATGTATAGAGGAAAACAACGATCATATACTTAGAGAATCATCACAACCAAGAAACACTTGTAATCTGTATTTTCTCCATTGATTAGTGAGAGAGGTGCCCTCATCCGTGGACGTAGATCATTTCTGATCGAACCACGTAAATCTTGGTGTTCTTCAATTTCTTTATTCTAATTGATTTCAAACAATCATTGTTAACTCAACAATTGGCGCCGTCTGTGGGAAGAGAAGATTGTTGATGAAATCAACTGCTATGGCTTCTACGAAGATGGAGTTTGAGAAATTCACAGGGGCGAATGATTTTGGTTTGTGGAAGGTGAAGATGAAAGCTCTCCTCACACACCATGGATTATCAAATGCTCTGAAACCAGCGAATTAGTGGCCATCATCATCCGCATCAGAACCTGCAAAGAAGCAGGAGATTCTGGACAAGGCTCATAGCACAATCATTTTGTGCTTGGGAGACAAACCTCTAAGGGAGGTGTATAAAGAGAAGACTGCCATTGATGTGTGGAACAAGCTGGAACAAGTGTATCAAACGAAATCGGTTACCAATAAACTGTTCATGAAGCAGAGGCTTCATTCATTCAAGATGACTGAAGATAGGGATCTTGTTGAACAACTTGAAGAATTCAATAAAACAGTGGATGATTTGGAGAATCTTGAAGTCAAGATTGAAGATGAGGATAAAGTCCTGATGTTACTGAACTCTCTACCAAAATCCTTGAAGAATTTCAAGGATGCTCTGTTATTTGGAAGGCAAGAGAAGGTGTCCCCTGATGATATTCAGAATAAATTGAAAACTAAGGCGCTTCAAATGCAATCTGAAAGGAAGAACACAAATCAAGGTGAAGGGCTGAATATCAAATTCAAGAAAGGGAAGAAACTGTTTCAGGGAAAGAAGAAGAAGAATGGTAAAGGCCCTGAATCTGGAAAATTTGTGGAAAGGAGAAAATGTTTCTCATGTCAGAAGGTGGGACATCTCAAGAAGAATTGTCCTGAAAAATCCAGGAAGCAAGAAGAGGATCAGAAGGCAGATGTCACAATTGCTACTCAGGAAGGATATGATAGTGCTGAGGTCTTGGCTGTTACTGATGTCAAGCTGAGTGAAGATTGGGTGTTGGATTCTGGGTGCTCATTTCATATGTGTCCCAATGAAAATTTATTCAGGGATCTTAAGAAATTTGATGGTGGATCAGTTCTCTTGGGGAATGATCAGATGTGCAAGGTCAGAGACTCTGGCTCAATAAAGTTGAGGCTGCATGATGGTGCTGAGAGGATACTACAAGATGTCAGGTTTGTACCTGAGCTGAAGAGAAATCTTATTTCTCTTGGATCACTTAATGTTTTGGGATATGAATTCAATACAAGGAATGGATTCATATTGATAACCAAAGATAACAACATTGTGATGAAGGGCAAGAAGGTAAATGGCTTGTACATTCTGATGGGTAACTCAGC
The DNA here is from genome assembly GCA_026898435.1 of Prunella vulgaris. Lineage (NCBI taxonomy): Eukaryota > Viridiplantae > Streptophyta > Magnoliopsida > Lamiales > Lamiaceae > Prunella > Prunella vulgaris. Next base: position 517,174 of record JAPKLY010000289.1, read on the forward strand.
TGCCAGATCAGTGAATGCAGTAATGGGCAGCTCTGATACTATCTTGTGGCACAAGAGGTTAGGGCACATTGGTGAAAGAGGACTGAATGAACTCTCCAAGCAGAAGGTATTTGGGGATTCTAGAACAATCAAATTGGATTTCTGTGATCATTGTGTGTTGGGAAAATCCAAGAAACACTCTTATACAAAGGGGAAACATCATACTGATGCTCCTCTAGACTATGTACACTCTGACATCTGGGGGCCTTCAAGGACTGAGACTCATGGAGGCGGAAAGTACTTCATGACTATCATTGATGATTTCAGCAGAAAAGTGTGGGTGATCATTCTGAAGCAGAAGAGTGAAGCCTTTGGAAAGTTCAGGGAATGACTCCTTGAACAAGAAAACAAAAGGGGCAGATCTATAAAGCATCTCAGGACTGACAATGGACTTGAGTATGTGTCAGAAGAATTTGAAAATTTCTGCAAGGAAAGAGGCATAACAAGACACAAGACTGTTCCAGCAAACCCTCAATAGAATGGGCTTGCTGAGTGGATGAACATGACTATTTTGGAGAAGGTCAGGTGTATGCTTTCAGATGCTAAACTACCTAAAGTATTTTGGGGAGAGGCAGTTAATACTGCTTGTTATTTGATAAACAAAACACCCTCATCTGCTATTGACTTCAAAACCCCAGATGAACTTTGGTATGGTAGGTTGTCAGATTACAATAATCTGAAGGTGTTTGGTTGCTTAGCCTTTGCTCACATAAGACAAGATAAGTTGGAACCAAGGGCTCTGAGGTGCATCTTCCTGGGATATCCAAAAGGTGTCAAAGGAAATAGATTGTGATGCCTTGAATCAGGACACAAGAAGTGTATTGTCAGCAGAGATGTGACTTTCAATGAGAAAGTCATGGGATATGGTACATCTGAAAGTTCTCAGGATGCTGAGGACAACCCCATAATCAGACATACACCAGTTCAGGTGGAGCATACAACCAGGATTCAGAATGAAGATCAGGCTCAAGACAACTCTGATATCAGGAATCCACAAGCAGATCAGTCTGATGCATCAGCAGATAGTGATTCTGAAGATCAAACTAAAAATTCAGATGAAGAGGTTGAAGATCTGAGAAACTACAGTCTGACCAGGGATAGACATAGGAGAAGCATTCATCCACCAATCAGGTTTGGTCAGGCTGATATGATCTCATATGCCTTATCAGTGGCAGAAGAAGTAGAGTATCAAGAACCTGAAACTTATGCTGATGCGGTGACAAGGAAGGATAAAGATCAGTGGATTTCAGCTATGAAAGAGGAATTAAATTCACTTGAAAAGAATAACACATGGGTTCTTGTGAATAGAACAAAAGGGCAGAAGGTTGTCAGCTCAAGATGGATATTCAAGAAAAAATCTGAAATTGGGTCAGATGGACAGGAGCTGATCAGATACAAGGCAAGGTTAGTTGCAAGGGGATTTACTCAGAGGGAAGGAATAGACTTCAATGAAGTGTTCTCACCAGTTGTGAAGCACTGCTCAATAAGGATCTTATTGTCTAAGGTGAATCAGGATGGACTGGAGTTACAACAGCTGGATGTCAAAACTGCATTTCTACATGGAGATCTTGAAGAAACCATATATGTGCAACAACCTGAAGGGTTCATACTATCAGAAAATGAAGGAAAGGTATGTTTGCTGAAGAAATCTTTGTATGGACTTAAGCAAAGCCCAAGGCAGTGGTATAAAAGGTTTGATAGCTTCATGGTGTCTATAGGCTTCAGCAGATGCAAGTATGATAGTTGTGTGTACTTGGAAAAGCAAGGCTCTGAGGTACTGACATATCTATTACTCTATGTGGATGATATGTTAATTGCTAGCAAAGTCTTGGAAGAATTCAGAAACTGAAGGATAAGCTCAGTTCAACCTTTGACATGAAAGACCTTGGAAGTGCAAAGAGAATTCTGGGTATGGATATTATCAGGAACAAGTCAGCTGGAAGGATGTTCTTGACTCAGCAGGACTACATACTGAAAATCTTGAGAAGATTCAATATGCATGAGTCAAGATCAGTCTCTACTCCTCTTGGACAACATTTCAAATTGTCAGCTGATCAATGTCCCAGGAGTGATCAAGATAAATCTCAGATGAACAAGATACCTTATTCAAACGGAGTTGGAAGCATAATGTATGTCATGGTTTGTAGCAGACCTGATATTGCTCATGCAATGAGCTTAGTCAGCAGGTTTATGGCTAATCCTGGAAAGGCACATTGGGAAGCTTTCAAGTGGATAATGAGATATCTGAAAGGTTCAGCACATCTGGGATTATTATTTGAGAGGACTCAGGAGGACAAGCAACCTCTACAAGGTTTTGTAGATTCTGACTATGCTGGAAGCATAGATACAAGAAAGTCTCTGACTGGATATGTGTTTACACTTTATGGCACAACCATCAGTTGGAGGGCTGCATTACAGTCAGTGGTTACACTATCAACCACTGAAGCTGAGTACATCGCAGTGACAGAAGCAGTAAAGGAGGCTATGTGGCTGAAGGGCATTATCAGGGAATTTGGGATCAGACAAGATGAAGATACTGTGCAATGTGATAATCAGAGTGCCATTCACTTAGTCAAGCATCAGGTCTTTCATGAAAGATCTAAACATATTGATGTGAGGCTTCACTTTGTGAGGGATGTGGTGGAAAAGAAGGTGATCACAATACAAAAAGTATCTACTGATGACAATGCTGCTGATATGCTGACTAAAGTCATACCATGTTCTAAGTTCAACTACTGTTTGGAGCTGGTTAAGGTACAGTCATGGGATGTACCTTAGTACTACTGTGATGTGAAGGTTAGGTGGAGGCATCTCACTTACTTAGAGGTGGAGAATTGTTATGGGTGCAAAGAAAGTGAAATAAACTCAGATGAGCAAGTACTGCTGATTAAACTGAACATTATACTATCAGCTGAGGAAGCCAGCTGATAGGTCTGCTGATGGTTAGTCATCTGATAAGGTCTGCTGAGGTCGTTTGAGAAGTCTACTGAAAGTCATCAGGGATATCAGCGGAGTCAGCTGAGGAGGTCAGCTGATGGTGGTCAGCTGATGATGGTCAGTCAGGATGAGCTATCAGGATTACAGTCAGGATGGTATGGTCAGGTCAGCTGGTCAGATCAGGACAAAAGGTCTACTGATGATATCAGGATGAAGGTCTACTGATGATATCAGCTGAGTACTCAGACTCAACTGAGGACGTATCACATCAGCAGACAAGACAAGAAAGGAGCATACTGACTCCAAAGTCAGGAATTAACTCAGGATCAGTTACGAAGCGGTTTAAACTTCCAAATTGGACAATGGGCGATTAGTTTAACAGAATCAAAACTGAAGATCGTTGGGCTCTGACATTTACTCATTTTCGATTGCAACTGTAGCAGTTTTCTTGTTAGGCAGTTACGATCACTAGCATTAATTAGGGATTTCATTCTCCTATATATACACGCACATATGTATAGAGGAAAACAACGATCATATACTTAGAGAATCACAACCAAGAAACACTTGTAATCTGTATTTTCTCCATTGATTAGTGAGAGAGGTGTCATCATCCGTGGACGTAGATCATTTCTGATCGAACCACGTAAATCTTGGTGTTCTTCAATTTCTTTATTCCAATTGATTTCAAATAATCATTGTTAACTCAACATAATATATTCACCTAAAGACATGCATGCTCACTTAGAAGCCACACTCGTATAATATTTGCATATTCGTTTTTTAAATGTGTTTTTTTATAATTTTTTAATATTTGTTTTTCTTTACAATTTAAGAAATTAGAAGTGTGTTCCTTCTTTTTTTTTTTTTTTTTTTTTTTACTTTTTCATACTATTATATTTTCACAAATTTTAGTATGTATCATGTGCATGATAAACACTTGAATTTTTTTAAAATACACAGTACATGTTACACTGTGAGTATTTTTTTTTCCCAATTATTGTATTACTAATTACTTTTGGGCTATTATTGATTAACTCTTAAGATATTAGTGATTACTTATTTGGGTATTATTAATTATTTTTTTGGGAATGGGTATTATATGTGTAATACATACGAAAATAGGATTAATGTGTAACAATTTTCACGTTTAGTTACAATATTACATCGGTTTAATATTCAATCAGACCTCAATTGCACGTTCAACTGTCTAAATTAGAAATCTCGCCTTCTTTTTTTCTTTTTCTTTAATCATTCAACGAGTGAGTGTTTCTAGTTTTAACTCAAATGCTTCAAGATTCATATTAAGGAATTTTTACTTTCAAGTCTTATAGCTCAAAAAGCAGTTACTGTTATTTAAACATGTTGGCTTGAAATTCTTAATTTTAAAAATTATTGAAATATTAAAAATAAAAAATTAATAGTTTTGTCTTCTAGCGTGGGGTGTGACATATTTTTATGACGGCTTCGGCTACTATGTAAATGTAAGTATCAAAATTCATATCATGTACCCAATTATAAAAACAAATTAGTTTGTATATCAATTGCAAATTTTTAAAATTCATATCGTAATTGATAAACACCATAAAATTCGTAAAAATAATTTTCAAATAAACAAATATTTATTTATATAAAAATAAGTATATAAAAACACATAATTACCCTTATAATTTAATGGTGACAAATGATCGATGGATTGAATTAGGAGGAAGAAACAAAACTGTTGCTGCTATGCATAATTGTGGAAGAATGAGAAGAAAAGCTATTTTCCTTTTCTAAGTGTTAAATCCGAGAGTAGGTCTTTTATTAATTCATATCACTAATATATATATCTATTGTCTCTATTACTTATATATACTACCATTATTATAAAAATATACTTAATCTATTAACAGTGATAATATATATGCATAACAGTAATAAGTATACATAATATTGATAGTATATATACATAACATCGATAATTGACATATCCAAATTTTTTACAAACTCAAATTCATATAAGTCTTTATCAAAATCTGAATATATTGATTTGGTTATATAACACTGTATGTATTAATCCTTACAAATTTATATAGAAGTTTTTGACAAACACTCATATAAAACTTTTTACACATTACTAATTCGGATATTTTAAATAAAAAAAGTTTGTGAATCCTAATCGAATTGCCCTGGGTCACACGATCTAAAAAAAATTCACCACCCAAGACAGCATATAAAAACTTGCTTCTGAATTATGCTACTACTAGGACAAACAATGCTATATATTGTTCTTTTTTTTTTTTTTTTCAAGTATATATTTAATGAAAGAAGAAAAGCGAATAACTAGTATGAACCATTACATCATTAAAGAAGAAAAGAGAAAAATAAGTATGCTATTAGAAAAAAATATAAATAATATGCACACTATTTTGGATGAGATTAAAATATTTTTTTCTTTATATTAAATTAAGGTACAACCTGAAAATTGAAGAATATAAAATGACTACTATTTTAGACGGTCAGGAAAGTATGAAACAAAAAACGATACTATTATTATTGATCCATTGATTCAATCCCTATAAACATCGAATGATTACGATTTTTGTATTATTGTGTTAATTTTATTTTTCTTGAATACTGAAAAAACAACAATTAAAACACGGGAATAAAATTAACACAATTCCATTTCAATTCAAATTAAATTCAACTCCACACACACAATAAACATAAAAATCCTACCTTTAATATTAAACAACTTAGATAGCAAAAAAAAAAAACAAAATATAAATAAATCTAACCTAATTTAATTAAATAGAATAACAGAAGAAAATATTATTTTTTCAATTTTTTTATCCTCCAAATTTTTAAATAATAATTCTAAATCGCTATTACAGTCCCATTTCCATAGATAAAACGGATTTGGATATGATGGTAGTTTAGATTTTGGGAGGGTGGCGAGGGTAGTTTCGGATTTGATTGGTGGGTATGTATTAGTTGAGTGATTAAAATATTATATTTAAGTTATAATCACTAATACAGATTTATACTTAGAGAGCTCTTATTAACAGCTTTCTAAGTGTGAGATTTACTTAGATAGTTTTCTCTTAGAGAGCTCTTATTAGAGAATAAGAGCTCTCTAAGTGTAAATCTGTATTAGTGAATTGTACATTTAATGGGTGTAAATAAAAACTAAAAAATTGTTAATTTAATAGTGAGTTAACAAAGCATTTTGTGGATGATAATAGCTGGGCTAAAAAATTCTTTACCCAAGAGCAAGTTGATTTATCATCATTGTTGGTACCTTTGTAATAGACTTTTTCTAAACTACTTCCATGAATAGAAGATCCTCATATTTTTACTTTCTACTCCCCATTTATTACATTTTTTTAAGAGAAATTTTTTAAAATGTCCACTTTTAATTTTTTAAATTTATTTTATTCACTTTAATTTTTAAAGATCTTTTATATCCACTTTAATATAAAAAAAAAAAAATTCCTTCTATCCATTAAATTTATGTATTATTTGCTTTTCCGTTCGTCCAAAAAAAAATATGCATTTTTCTTTATGAAAATCATCACCTTTATTATCACTTTCACAAACAATTATTTTATTCATAAGTAGACCTCACAATATCTTTACTTTATTTAATTTTTCTTAAAACTCGTAAAAATACAATGGTGCACCAATTTAGTGAATGGGAAAGTACTTCAATACTTTTGTTAAAAAAATTATTTTACCTATATATATGGCCACCCCCTATTTATTAAACCAAAAGGAATGGTACCTTCTAGTACTTAATTCTTAATTTTGATATCATTAGGTATTTAATTTTCTTTACAAAATATGCAAACTAATTGTATTGAAATCAAGAATTTGGTACTGTATTTTAGTTTGTATTGATCTGTATAAAAATTATTGATATTTGGTATCAAATACTTGATTTGATACCACTAAATACCAAATTAAAATCATACATTAATTAGGTATGAACAAGAATGAAAATACCACTATCGCAAGTAAAATCGCAACCTTAAAGTTATGGAAATATCAATTGATGTTGATACATGGATATGACAAAAGAATTTTAAAAAAATAAAGAGAACATCATTAAACTTTTGAGAATTTAACATTAAATTTTAAAAATTATTATGCATATGTTCAGTTAAAATCACAATAAAATGATATAAACATATAGTTTTTAAACTATATAAACAATGCCAGCTGGTATAAAATAATTGACAATAAGCAAATACAATATAAAATTATTAAAATTATATTATAAAATTGGTACTAAAATGATGAGGTATGAAATTTAAATATAGGAGATGAAATGTTATACTTGTTCAAATAATATTAGTATAAACACATTAGAGTAATCAAGAATCTATTTATGCAGATGTCATTATATATTTCTATATCTTTCAACTGCTTTATCATGGAAACATATGTGTAGAATTCTAAATTTATGAGTAAAAAAATTTGTTTTATCTAGAAGATTTAATTTGCTATGACTAGATTTAATTAATTAGACCAAATTTGTAGTTATTTGAAAAAAAAATTGGGCTTCCATAATTTAATTTATCTGACTAAGACTTATTGATGGGTTTCAAAGATTTGAAATGGACCTGATTAATTAATTCCATGGAGCTTTAGAGTCCATTTAATTTATTACTAGGTTGTAAAAGATCCTATTAGACTTATTGGACATTAGAGATTCAGTTTATTTTGTTAGTCTTTAAAAGACTAGATTTAATTTATAAAATTTTAGAAATTCAATTCAATTTAAAATTTACAGGTTCAATTTATTTTTATTGAACTTAATAATCAAATTTATTTAGTTCTCAATAAATAATAATTATAATTAATTATTAACACAAAAAATTTTTACATGTCATTTTTTAATTTAACACGATTTTAATGTAATTATAGTTACAGCATATCTAATTTCCATTTAATTGTGTACTACAAATAATCGATATCAATATCCATATTTTACAATATATTCACAATATTCAATAATTTACCATGATATTCATATCTCAATTTTAAAATTTACGATATATCCACAATATTTTTATCCTTGAGTATGAATAGGTATTGGGTTGGATGGGCGAATTTCAATTTCAATACATAATCTTTTATACCCACCTATAAAGAATATTTATGTATCAAAATTGTAAGTGAGTAATTTTTTTAATAATTAAGGATAAAATAAATTTAATGAAGTTAAAAATGAGAACCATCTCAGTTTTTAAAATAATTATTCTTCATTTCAGGAATGTCAATCTCTTTTCTTCACTTTTTACAATCTTCAATCCCGTGAAATCTTATATTTTCCACATAAGATTTATAAAAATATATTTATTTATCTTATAAAAATATACTTATTTTATTTATAAAAATAATCATTTTATTATCAACTTCTAATCATTACTTAATCACATATCATTAAATTTACACTCATCAATAACTTTATTTATATATATACTCCCCATTACCCCTATTTTATCTATTTTATAAATTATTATACATATTTTTAAAAGCAAGTGCAAAGTTAATCTGAGCATACTTTCTCTTGACGGACAGAGGGAGTAAAATGATATTTATTGTTTGTCATCATCATAATTGCTATTGCTATTAGTGTGAGTCTCTTGTGAACTGGAGTTCACATGAACTCATATTACTGTTATGTGTAATCACTATTAATGTTATTTATATATACTATCACTGTTATAAAAGTATATTTTATTTTTTAACGGTGATAATGAATATACATAACAATATACATTACAGTGATAATTAATGAATCCGAGTTGAAAGCATCCAAGGGGGCACTTGTTTTAAATTTTTCAATGGTAATGGAAATGAAATTTCATTTTCCTCCTTTACCCCTAAATATGTTGAATGAGAGTTTGTGTTCATGGTAGTACATCATTAATGTTGTGCTCCAATTTTGGGAAAAATTGACAAAAATGATTGTTGTTGATTGTGGTATGGAGGATTGATTGAGGAGTATGATTATAAGATGAGATGTAGTTAATCAAATGAGGGTAATGATTATCTAATTTAGGAGGAAAAACAATACTATGTACCTCATTTATTCTCATTACATACAATAATTACTATGTGTATATCTCATTCCTATTACCATTGAAAAAATTTCATACCAAGCGTCCTCCAAGTTTTTATCTTATCAATGTATTATGCAAAAACTATTAGCTTTGACTAATGAACCAAATTTGGCAAGATACATATAGGAACAAAGTAAAAAATTTCAGATTAAGCAGTTACCACCTACATATACATAAGCCGAAGCATTTACTTTGGTACCACAAGCTCCCATTGAGGCCTTTCATCATCAGACGATATCCCACATTCCAAAATCTTCTTCAACCATTTTACCTTGTTCAGATATTCCTCCAACTTCATGACTGCAGCATCAGGCGTATCCGGTTTTAGACGATATCCTTCACTCGCGCTGCACTCGTGAGAACAGTTCGATTCAACGTCCCGACTCGTTTCGTTTTTTCCGCTACACACACGTCCCTGGCTCATGCACTTTTCCTCTTCGTCAGAAACAAGAGACTGTTTCAGCATCTCCGTTGTTCTTGTGCTCACTTCACCCGAGACGGCAGAGTTGGCCGAACCCTGATAATTGGAAATTTGAGCTGATGATCCCATAGACCCCTCGATAGCAACGGTTTTCGAACTGTTATGGATTTTGCCAGCTGCAGTGGTTTAATGTCAGTGTTACTATTAAAGCAAAAGCAACACTAGAAAATAGCATTGGTAAATAAATAGCATGTAATAACCCATAACTGTGTGTCATCAGATAATAGTGGATCACTTTTGATACAATTGAAACAAGAATTTAAATTCAATGTAAATCCGCAAGTTTTGTCTTTTCTACCAAAGGTCCCTAAAATATTTAAATTTTCAATTTAATCTCAAGTCTCCTTGAATTGGTTTGGTTTTGGTCACAAAGTCGCCGTAATTTGAACTACGATGTCGTTTTGGCACGTGAGGCTTAATATTTGGGTCCTTGACTTTTTTCTTTTCCGCAAAAGATCCCAAAACCGTGCCCCAAAATGACATATTTCAAATTCTGATAACTTAGTTACCAAAATCAGACTAGTGAAGGAGTTCCAAGATTAAATTGGAGAACATAACTTCTTTGTGATGGGATCAAAATGAATTTTAACTCAAAAGTATCGTTTTAGACAAGTATCAACAAGATCCTGAACAATAAATTGGAGAAATTCGTACAATTACGCACAGCTATCCAATCATATTTGATGCAGCTTCATAATTTCACTTAAACTAACTTATTGTGTATTGCTGATCATACCTTGATTAACAGGTTTCATAAGCCGAGCACAACAGCGAGCACCTTCCTGCAATTTTTGACAAAAATATAAACAAGTACTTTAATCATCAAAGGAAATATCAAGCAAGGCAAATGGAGCATCTGTTTGTTCATTTCTTTCCCGACTAAATTCAGACCTAGCCCAATGCAAACCAGTCCACAAACAACAATAATATGCAAAAAAGCCAATCAAATTTCACAAATGATCAGATTGCATGGGGCATGCCTCGGGTGCAGAAACGGCACATAACGTGCAAGCTTGACCAACCACATCAGCCCCTTCATCCGAGAGGCGCAAAACTTGGGCCCCCTGCGACTCCAGGGGCAGCCCTAACAACTATGCTCTATACTCTAATGCAAATATTTTCAACATCATTACATAACATAGTTCAATATATCTAGCTGATAAAATAAAAGTAATGCGTTCATACAGATAGAAGGTCAGGAATGAATATGTGGTGGGAAAAGACAAGTGATTAGAAGATAAGAGATAACAAACCTGATTAGGTACTGTCCAACCATGTTCTGGAGACCAATCTAAAGATGGACGTAGATCCCTGAAAAATGCATCATAATCTGAACCTTCACCCAGAGGTGGTAGATTCAGCTGAACCTATAGAAGTAAACCCAAAAGAAAGAAACCAGTTAATAATGCATCTTCTTTTTAGCATAGTCTATAGTAGTTGAAAGATTCTATCAATACTAGCAGACAACATTCTCATATTTGCATGGTTTAAAGGGCTTCCATTCGTTCACCATATTCAGATTAAATGCTTCAAGTTAAATACTTGTACGTTAATGTGTTGAATTTATCCACTGCAAACACGATGCAGCAGTGGCTCATGTTATATATTAAATAAAGAGGACTGAAATATGAATGATTGCGCAGACTAACAGGCATTGTAATTTTTCAGAAGGAGGCGCAGAATAAGTAAGAAAAACTAGTTCGACCTGATATTGTCAACTGGCTCTTAATATATGCATGATCCAAGTTCTTCCACAAGCAAAGGTAACATCTTCAAGTATAATATAATACAAGGCAACTAAATTAACAAGCTCTGGAAGTTGGACGAACCGACAAATGAGAGTTTGTGGAGAACTAGATGATAGTACCTAGCTTTTGTTATAATCATTAGAAACAAATGTGTTTGAACACATTAAAAAGATAATAATAACCCTCAAGGTCAGGATAGCCGTACAAATGGTGACAAATGATTCCTAAGCTGTTTCTAGAGGGCTAAGTAATCGTAAAGTCACCAAACAACACAATCATCCAGGAATTATTACCTTGGCTGTGCCATTACCTAACAACTGTTTTATTCTTCCATACCAATAACAGCCCTGAGACCACATGTCCACCAAATCGCCCATCTTCCAGTTATTATGTACAACTACTGTCACCTCTGGGATCTCACTGACATTACGGGTTTTCTTCTTATTAGAGATAGGTGGGTAACATGGTCTCAGCATCAATTCTTCATGTTCTGCTTTTGCATCCCCCACAGGATAAGGAGGCAACTGATATACGTACCCTCAACCAATCCAATTCTGCCAAAGTGAAAAACTTAAATTGAAAGAAGTGGTTGTGTATATATTTAGAAAAAGTAACACCTAATATTGCAGCTTCTCTCTATTGCAACGAACACGAAGATCTGCTCTCAGTATTCTTTAACAGGGAAATTTGTCACAAGACCAATAAAGTAATCATTAAGAACGAGATAAGTTAAAATGGATGCACACATAATAACTGCAACTTGACTGCATGAAAACTTACAATCTCTGTTTAGTCGCTGTTTCATTGGAGATACAAAATATTATATGTTAACAAAAATGTCATATGATAATGATGTTGAATGGAAATATCACCAGGGAACATTTAATGCTTACATAATCACTAATTACTTAGATATTGGTTTTACATATTGACCAAAACAAAAAAATATGATTAATGGGCTTTTTAACATATTTACATATATATATTACATAAGCATTAATGACTTGGATATTAGTCTTGCTTGTAATCATTCATGGTATATATTTACTGGAAGTCTGCTGTTTGCTTCCATCAAATAATTTCAATCCTATTTACATAGAACAAATAAGAAACCTCAAGAGAGTTCTAAAACACAAAATAATTTATGTTCATTCTCAGTAAACAAAGAAATTCTTATATATTTGGATATTGATATTTATAGGCAAAACACACTTAATAGCAGGGTTTCATGTCTGAGAAGCCTCCAGACACTCCAACAGTATGAACTTTTCAAATGAAGTAGATCCTAATAACTAATAGCATGAGTGTCCCAAAACCATGATGATATAAAAGAGACTGGGGTATAAATAATGCACAATCAACTCCTAATATAACCTGATCAGCTGCACATCTTCAAAAACAAAATAAACAGATTCATCAGGTAAACATGGTCAATCAAGTAATCATTCTTGAACTAATTTTGTTGTAGAACATGAAAGAAGCATAACTATTACATGAGCATAATATACACCCTCTTCCAAAGCATCTAAATAAAATTGAACAATTCTCATCTCACCTTCTCACCTGTAGCAATATAGTTTTGATATGGCTCATATTTCTTCTGAAATTCGAGGTCTCGTTTCTTCAAATCTCGGAATATTTCCAGCTCATTTGGCCTAAAATCATGGATGTAGTCACCAAAGTTCAATACTCTTGGGCAGCCCACATCAAATAACTCTTGTCCCACCATCTCTTTGCTAAGATCAAATGCAAGATCTTGATTTCTCCTAAAAACATGGGTTGAAAATATGTCAGTCTCTCACAATCAGATTTCTTCAAGTCCATACTTGAATGAGTTCTCAGGAAGGCTGATGGTTTATGACAAGAAAGTTCGAATTTCTGAGTCTCATAGCTCAAATCTTCTGTATCATCTCCAAGAGAAACACATTCTTCACCACTCTCATTTATCTTCTCTTTCCTGTCCACAATGTATTTTGCTTTTTTACTTTCTACTCCCAATTTATTACTTGGTACACAGTAAAATTTGCGTTTTTACTTTCTACTCCCAATTTATTACATTTTTTTTAAGTGAATTTTTTAAATATCCACCTTTAATTTTTTAAATTTTATTTTATCCACCTCAATTTTTAAAGATCTTTAATATCCACTTTACTATAAAAAAGAGGCAAAAACTTATATAAAACGTTTTATGGTGTGAAACATATCATATATAAAAAATCGCTGATCCATGGTCGGGTAGTGTCGAATTTGGGTAATTTTTTCAAATTCTCGCACAAGCATAATTTTCAGGTTTTTTACTCCTAGGTATGTTACTTTTTAGCAAGGGTGTAAATGGCGCTTGGCGGTCGTCGGACGGTCGAGTGTGGCCAAGCGCCAAGGACGCCTAGGCGGGGCAAAGATTTTTTTTTTAATTTTTTACATGTTTTTCTAAACATATATTAATAAAAATGTACATTATACAATAAATTATAAATTTAAAATATAATTAATACCCAAATGCATTTTTCACAAAATTCAACAAGTCAAAAAAATGCTAAAAACTATCACAAAATGACATTTTTCAACTTCTAAATAAAATACTAAAATAACAAAATATATCGTATGGATAAATTAATAAGTAGTTCAACTAAGAGGAAGATCTAAAGATAATTGTTGTTCAACTCCACGTACACACTCTTCATCATTAGATTCAAACTCCAAAAACATTTATTTCATCATCATCAGATGAGAAATCATCTTCGTTAAGTTCTCTAAGTCGAGAAGTCATGGCTAATGTTTTATGATGAGCATAAATGAAAATGGTTAATGTCTTAGCTTGCTCAATTGTTTTATTTACTCATATAATCTCATTTGTCTTTAACTTAAATTTTTTTATAATAAACATCCGTCTAGTCCTCCTCTGTGGCCGCCATTTCCGCCCATTCCTTATGGCCGCCAAGATCGCCTAGGCGGGGCCTAATACCCTGACCGTTTTTCTCTGCTGATTTGGACTAGGCGTTGACCGCTGGGGGCCGCCAAGGGCCTAGGCGGGGGTCTAGGCGGTCTTGGCGGGGGCCATTTGCATTCTTGCTCTTTAGGCAAATGCATGTTACTTTAAGGTAAAATGTGTGTTACAATCAGACAAAATGTTACATGTATATCACTTGTTTTTGTAGAAATAACATTTTTCATACAATATAAGAGAAAAATGTATGTTATTATAATAAAAAAATATTATCTTTTCATAAGTATATACTACCTCCGTCCCACAAAAGTTTGCATACTTTCCTTTTTAGTTTGTCCCACAAAAGTTTGCTCACCCCCAAAATGGAAATATTTCTTTAAATCTCCACCTTTAAAATTTTTATCTCACAATCTCCACCACACACATTCTACTCATTACACTTTTCTTTAAAAGTCGTGCCCCCAAAAGTACCGCAAACTTTTGGGGGACGGAGGTAGTATCTATTTGTATATAAGTAATTATTTTATTTTATAATAACACATAAAATAGTAAAAAGTGTGTTATTACATGAATCAATATGTCTAGCTTTAAAGGATGATTAAATTAAAAACAAACATATTTGTTTTTTAGAAAAATACATTTTATCCTATAGTAACACATATTTGTCCATATAATAACACAAACTGGGGAGCAAATATGTGTAACTAATAAAACAAATGTGTGTTATAATCTTATAAAATGTTGTTATTTTGCATATATTCATTTGTTTTTATAGAATTAATAGTTTTAAGATAATATAAGAGAAAAATCATGTGTGTTACTATAAGAAAACATATTGGTTTTTCAAAAATATTTATTTATATGTACATAAATAATTATTTTTTGTATAAAAACACATATAAAATAGTAAAAAAATATGATAATATATGAAACAATATACCTAGATTTAAAATAATGACAATTAAATTAAAAAACACATATTTATTCTTATGAAAGTACATTTCTATTACAGTAACACGTATTTACCCATATTATAACACGCATTTGCCCTTGGAAACAAGACAAAAAAAAAAAAAAAATTCTTCTAGTCAAGAAGATTGTGCTTCCTTTGTTGAAATAAGGGTAAATGATTTGATTCGACATTTACTAATAATCGACTTGCTGAAATCCACTTTTTCATATATCAGAAAAGGGAATGATCCCTCGGGCTCAGGATTGCTCTCGGATAATTGATCAGATTACACCATAATAAATCCGTTTTCTTATATTTATTTCAAGACAATAATTCAACAACCCCTTAATCAAAATAAAAGAACTATTCATATGTTGAATCGAAATGAGGGATTCCAATCGTTGATAATTTTGTCATCATCCAATTGTTTTCGACTGGGTCCATTCAACAATGTAAAATATCACAATCACAATGGGATAAAAGAACCAATTGTAACACAACTGAGCAGTAAATATGTGTTACAATCTTATGAAATGTTTTTCTTTTTATATATATATATATATATATAGTTAATTTTAAATAATAAATAATTTTTTATATAATATAAGAGCAAAATATGTGTTATTATAAGAAAATATATTGTTTTCTCATAAATATTTATGAAAAAATAATATATTTTTATAGTAACACATTTTTTATTAGATTGTATGAAAAAATGTTATTTCTATAAAAATAAATGAATATATGTAAAGAAAACAACATTTAATCTGATTAAAATACACATTTAGTCTATTAGTAGCATGCATTTGCCCAAATTATAACATACCTGAAAGCGAAAAAATTTGGAATTATAGTTGCGAAAATTTTGAAAAAAAAGAAGAAGAAGACCAAATCCGACCCAACCCTGTTAAGAACCCGCAAATTTTTAATAACGTATATCTCACACCGTGAAACATTTCACATGAGTTTGCCTCAAAGAATATTTATGTCTCAAAATTGAAAGTGAGTAATTTTTTTTATAATTAAGGATAAAATATATTTAATGAAGTTAAAAATGAGAACCATCTCAGTTTTTAAAATAGTTATTCTTCATTTCAGGAATGTCAATCTTTTTTCTTCACTTTTTACAATCTTCAATCTCGTGAAATCTTAAATTTTCCACATAAAATTGTGAGTAGGCATGTGCATATGGAACTTTTGTATGAAGTGTCTAATTTGTTTGCAGATCTCTTTCTTACCATCCTTCCTGTTGCTCCTCCATCCACCAAAAAATATACTCCTGCTTATCTTATAAAAAATATATACATTTTATTTATAAAAATAGTTATTTTATTATCAACTCCCAATCATTACTTAATCACATATATATCATTAAATTTACACTTACATCAATTACTTTATTTAAAAATATACTCCAATGTTACCCCTATTTTATCTACTTTAAAAATTATTATACATATTTTTTAAAGCAAGTGCAAAATTAATATAAGCATACCTTCTCTTGACGGACCGAGGGAGTATAATGATAGTTATCGTTGTGCCATCATCATAATTGCTATTAAAGTAGGTCTCTTGTGAACTCGAGTTCACATGAACTCGTGTCGCTATTATGTGTAATCACTATTAACGTTATTCATATATACTACCACTGTTATAAAAATATACTTTATTTTTTAACAGTGATAGTGAATATACATAACAGTAATGATGTATACACATGACAGTGATAATTGATGAATCTGAGTTAACCGTGAAATCGGGTTTATACAAGTTTTTTTCTTGCTATTATTATCAATGTATTTATGCAAAAACTATTAGCTTTAACTAATGAAGCAAATTCGGCAAGATACATATACGAACAAAGTAAAAATTTTCAGATTAAGCAGTAACCACCTACATACACATAAGCCGAAGCACTTACTTTGGTACCACAAGCTCCCATTTAGGCCTTTCATTATCAGACGATATCCCACATTCCAAAATCTTCTTCAACCACTTTACCTTGTTCAGACATTCCTCCAACTTCATGACTGCAGCATCAGGCGTACCCGGTTTTATACGATATCCTTCACTCGCGCTGCACTCGTGAGAACGGTTCGATTCAACATCCCGACTCTGTTCATTTTTTCTGCTACACACACGTCCCTGGCTCGTGCACTTTTCCTCTTCATCAAAAACAAGAGACTGTTTTAGCATCTCCGTTGTTCTTGTGCTCACTTCACCCGAGACTGCAGAGTTGGCCGAACCCCGATAATTGGAAATTTGAGCTGATGATCCCATAGACCCCACGATAGCAACGGTTTTCGAACTGTTTTGGATTCTGCCAGCTGCAGTGGTTTAATGTCAGTGTTACTATTAACGCAAAAGCAACACTAGAAATAGCATTGGTAAATAAATAGCATGTAATAACCCATAACTGTGTGTCATCAGATAATAGTGGATCACTTTTGATACAATTGAAACAAGAATTTAAAATTCATTGTATATCCGCAAGTTTTGTCTTTTCTACCAAAGGTCCCAAAAATATTTAAATTTTCAATTTAATCTCAAGTCTCCTTGAATTGGTTTGGTTTTGGTCACAAAGTCGCCGTAATTTGAACTACGATGTCGTTTTGGCACGTGAGGCTTAATATTGGGTCCTTGAGTCTTTTCTTTTTTTGCAAAAGATCCCAAAACCGTGCCCCAAAATGACGTATTTCAAATTTTGATAACTTTGGTACCAAAATCAGACTAGTTAAGGAGTTCCGAGATTAAATTGGAGAACATAACCTCTTTGGGATGGGATCAAAATGAATTTTAACTCAAATTTATCGTTTTAGACAAGTATCAACAAGATCCTGAACAATAAATTGGAGAAATTCGTACAATTACACACAGCTACCCAGTCATATTTGATGCAGCTTCATAAATTCAATTAAACTAACTTATTGTGTATTGCTGATCATACCATGATTAACAGGTTTCATAAGCCGAGCACAACAGCGAGCACCTTCCTGCAATTTTTGACAAAAACATAAATAAGTACTTTAATCATCAAAGAATATATAAAAAAGGCAAATGGAGCATCTGTTTGTTCATGCACCGAATGATCTGGATGTGGTTGGATCATGCAAAATTACAAATTTTTTAAATGCATGTTTAACATACCAAGAAAATAGAAATCCTTACAATTTATGATGTGTAGTAATTAGGAGGATGTTATCCTTTATGTTCAAAATAAAATTAGTAATCTCTTAAAAATTCATACTGCAAATGAGACATATGGAAGCAAAATGGCTTATTGATGAATCTATGACTATGACCCAGGGGACTGTCATTGCCTACCAGTTAATTTACTTATGTCTCTTATTTTATCCATTATATAAGGCACGACAGAATTTGGGGAGTTAGTGGGACAAAATCAATGCAACCTATTCAGTCGGGATATATATACCAAATATAAGATAATTTCAATACCCAAAACGCCTAATAAAAATACAATTCATTTCTTTCCTGACTAAATTCAGACCTAGCCCAGAGCAAACCAGTCCACAACACAACAATAATACGGAAAAAATGCCAATTAAATTTCACAAATGATAAGATTGCATGGGGCACGCCTTGGGTGCACAAAAGGCGCATAACGTGCAAGCTTGACCAACGACATCAGCCCCTTCATCCGAGAGGCGCAAAACATGGGTCCCCTGTGACTCCAGGGCAGCCCTAACAACTATGCTCTATACTCTAATGCAATATTTTCATCATCATTACATTACATAGTTCAGTATATATAGCTGATAAAATAAAGTAATGCGTTCATACAGATAGAAGGTCAGGAATGAATATGTGGTGGGAAAAGCCAAGTGATTAGAAATAACAAACCTGATTAGGTACTGTCCAACCATGTTCTGGAGACCAATCTAAAGATGGGCGTAGATCCGTGATAAATGCATTATAATCTGAACCTTCACCCAGAGGTGGTAGATTCAGCTCAACCTATAGAAGCAACCCCAAAGAAAGAAACCAGTTAATAAAGAGTCTTCTTTTTAGCATAGTCTATTGTAGTAGAAAGATTCTACCAATACTAGCAGACAACATTCTCATATTTGTAATGTTTGAAGGGCTTCCATTCGTTCACCATATTCAGATTAAATGCTTCAAGTTAAATACTTGTACATTAATGTGTTGCAATTATCCACAACAAACACGATGCAGCAGTGGCTCATGTTATATATTAAATAAAGAGGACTAAAATATGAATGAATGTGCAGAATAACAGGCATTGTAATTTTTCAGAAGGAGAGGCAGAGAAAGTAAGAAAAACTAGTATGACCTGATATTGTCTACTGTCACTTAATATATGCATGATCCAAGTTCATTTCCACAAGCAATGGTAACATCTTCAAGTATAATATAATACAAGGCAACTAAATTAACAAGCTCTGGAAGTTGGAAAAACCAACGAATGAGAGTTTGTGAAGAACTAGATGATACTACCTAGCATTTGTTATAATCATTATAAACAAATGTAAACGAACACATTAAAATGATAATAATAACCCACAAGTTCAGGATAGCCGTACAAATGGTAACAAATGATTCCTAAGCTGTTTCTAGTGGGCTAAGTAATCGCAGAGTCACCAAACAACACAATCATCCAGGAATTATTACCTTGGCTGTGTCATTACCTAACAACTGTTTTATTCTTCCAGACCAATAACAGCCCTGAGACCACATGTCCACCAAATCGCCCACCTTCCGGTTATTATGCACAACTACTGTCACCTCTGAGATCTCACAGACATTACGGATTTGCTTCTTATTACAGATAGGTGGGTAACGTGGTCTCAGCATCAATTCCTCATGTTCTACATTTGCATCCCCCACAGGATAAGGAGGCACCTGATATACCCTCAACCAATCCAATTCTGCCAAAGTGAAAAACTCAAACTGAAAAAAGGTGGTTGTGTAAATCTTTAGAAAAGGTAACACCTAATATTGCAGCTTCTCTCTATTGCAACGAACACGAAGATCTGCTCACAGTATTCTTTAACAGGGAAATTCGTCACAAGACCAATAAAGTACTTTTCAAGAACGAGATAAGTTAAAATGGATGCACACATAATAACTATAACTTGACTGCATGAAAATTTACAATCTCTGTTTAGTCGCGGTTTCATTGGAGATATAAACTATTATATGTTAACAAAAATGTCATATGACAATGACGTTGAATGGAAATATCACCAGGGAACACTTAATGCTTGCATAAGCACTAATTACTTAGATATTGGTCTTAAATATCGACCAAAACAAAAAAAATATGATTAATGGGCTTTTTAACATTTTTATGACATATTGAAGAGCCAAAGTAAGTAATCCGGATATTATTAAAACTTCAGAATATTTTTACAAGAGAGAGAAGAAGAGAGAGCAGACTGTCTCCGTTTCTCTTACAACTAAAAACACACCTATATATAGGGGGAGAACCGGACATGAAACCCCGGATTTCATGGCAACAAATTCCTCTACAATTATTGGGATTATGTTGAAAGTTTTCTAAGTTTTTTGAATATATATATATATATTACATATGCATTAATGACTTGGATATTAGTCTTGCTTGGCATCATTCATGGCATATATATACTGGAAGTGTAATGTTTGCTTCCATCAAATAATTATAGTCCTATTTAGATAGAACAAATAAGAAACCTCAAGACAGTTCTAAAATGCAAAATAATTAATGTTCATGCTCAGTAAACAAAGAAATTGTTATATATTTGGATCTTGATATTTTTAGGCAAAACACACTTAATAGCAGGGTTTCTTGTCTGAGTTGTGCCTCCAGGCACTCCACCAGTATGAACTTTTCAAATGAAGTAGATCCTAATAACTAATAGAATGAGTGTCCCAAAACCATGATGATATAAAAGAGGCTGGGGTATACTGCACAATCAACTCCTAATATAACCTGATCAGCTGCATATCTTCAAAAACAAAATAAACAGATTCATCAGGTAAACATGGTCAAGCAAGTAATCATTCTTGAACTAAATAAAATTACCTAAATCTCAGCAAGTCTTCTAGTCTGCAATTTGACAATAAGCATTCTCAACTAAATCAATATTCAGATTACCGGAGGCCATTCATGAGATAGCCAAACAGAAAAAGAATACTCACAATAAAACTCCACTAATTTTTAGGAGAAGTATGTCACTCTCACTTCACTACTCGAGTCATAAATATGCAGGATCAAAATGTTGTAAAACTATCTTACTAAATGCTACTCCAGTTGATATTTTAGTAAATTGACAAAATCTTTTTCACATGCAAAATTTGGTGATAATAAAGTACAGCATCAATTTCAGCCAATAGCCCTATTTAATAACCAACTGATTTCAATAAACATGTAGCAATAATTAAAAAAAACCTTAGAAAAACAATCAACCAGAACAAACTGCAGAGAGTTACCAGTTACCTTCATCCGGGAAGTCATAATACTCTAAGAAATACACAAGTCTTCCTTCTCTCTTGGTAATATCTTTAATCTGATAGAAAAAAATGGATATCCATGTAATTACCAGAAAAGAAATGCAGCTCTGCAGAATTCACTGTTCAAGGATATATGAGTTTTGGGCTTTCTCCCAGATTCCACCCTTGCATACCAACATTGTTATGCAAAGAGTAACCCATACAGGCAGTAATTTAATTTACATTTTTTAAAATGAAAGTAACAAGAACTTTTTGCAATATGACACTCAATTGGTAAATATGAAGCCCAATGCGGACTTATCAAACCCATCAATTAAATGGTAAAAGATATGCAATTTTACAATCCAAGGATGTGGATATTCCCTAGGATATCATAACTTTTCCAGCCCTGTGTTGATGGCAAATTCAAACATTACTCTAGCTGGAATGCAAATCATAAGAATAAAGAAATCCTCCGCCTATGAAGAAGGCTAAGCCGACTAAGGGTAACATCGGAAACCAATTATTTTCATCCTTATCATCTCACCAACTAACCAAGCACCCCTTACCCCACAAAAGATGGCAAAACTAAAGATATATCTTAATCACAAAATGTTACAGATGAAACATCTGAAAAATGTGTAATGATATATCTGACACGTGTTTGATGATGGTGTAAATAAATTCTTATCAAATGTAATTTAGTGTCAACACAAAAAAGCAAAACAAGATTGAGACACAATTAGAAAGCAATCCTATTTTATTAAGGAAACTGTATTAACAACTAACAGATATTAGCTAGGTCTTTCCACCTTCCATTAACAGAACTACAGAAAATAAGGCAACTTATTTAAGAACAAGCAAATGTCACATATTTACAGAGCTACAGAATTCACATCCTACATTATACCTTGCATCGAAACCATGCACCCCGAAAACCTTCCTCGAAAGTCCTCGCTTCAGCCAGGTCTCCAACTTTAAAAGGCAGATTACTCCCATTCTCCATTACAAATTTTTGCCCTGTTTAAACACATCAAA
Source organism: Prunella vulgaris (assembly GCA_026898435.1). Lineage (NCBI taxonomy): Eukaryota > Viridiplantae > Streptophyta > Magnoliopsida > Lamiales > Lamiaceae > Prunella > Prunella vulgaris. The sequence goes on from JAPKLY010000289.1 coordinate 539,879, forward strand.
ATTTCATCACATACTCAGGAATCAACTTGTCCGGCTACACAAACACCACACACATTTTACACACACAGACGCACACCCACGGGCATGAAAACCCTCCAAATAAACCTTATTTAGTCCATTAAAATGCAACAAAGTGCAATATTCTTGCACCACAATCATTAACACATATTATTATCGAATCGCCTATTTCGTTTCTTCATAACGAAGTTCCACAACGATCAGCCAAAACTAAAACATAATCCGCCATTTGTTCGAGAATATTCTGTACATTTTTCCCTTTTCCGATTTCTTCCACTGAATAATCTTCGGAGAGAAGTGACTATTGAGATTATTAACCTTTAATTCCACCGAAATGGAGAAGAAAACAAACAGAGCTACAGTGGCAACTTTCACACCACCATGATTGAGGGAGAGAATTTCGCAGACATCACAGTGACCGATGAAGATAGTGAAATGTTTGGCCGTATAGACGGAAAAAGACGGAATATAAAAGGTTTTTTACTTAGCTCATTGGATAACCGAGATATGATGATTTATGTGGCAACTCATGCATAAAAATATTACTATCTCTTGCCAAAAGTATTTATTCCAATAAAGATAAACCCTTTAAGAAAAAAGTAAACTTAATGAGCGAGAGCTATATATTTGTGTTAATTTGAGAATCGGTTGAATCGAGAATTAATCATAGAATTGGTCTAATTACTTCCTAAAAATTATTTATATGTTCAATAAAAATTCGGTCAAAGCTAGTAAAAACTGGCTAAAATAAAAAAAGAATTGGTTAATCTGGTTGAACCGGTGTGTTTTATATTTTAATTTTTTAATTATTTTATCAAATTAAATTATTAGACACTTCACAACTTTAAAATTAATTTATTCTATAATTTATATATTTTAAATTCTCGTAGTAATATTTTAATTTGAAATTTTACTATAAATAAATTATGAAACATGTCATTTATTACAATCTAATATCATAACTTGAGTTATTTTGATTTTGATTGTCTATGGTTCTATTGTATTTATTTCAATATGTAACTTATAATTTATTAAAAAAATTATATGAGAATATTAAATTTATTTTATTCTTAATATAATATATATTAAAAAAATAGACCAAAATGAGACCAACCGATTAAACCAGCAATCGGTGCTCTATTCGGTTTACTCACCAGTCCGGTTATGAAAACTCTACTACATATTATATCTATTTCTCTAAAATTTACAAGAAAATTAAACAAAAGAGATGGAGAGGATCCATGGGTATGAAAGTGATATTTAAATATTTAATGCAATTTGAGTATTTAATCAAAAATATTTATAGTATGAATGTTTTTATGATAAAATTAAGTTATTGCATATTTTAATAGATGTATACTTTTAATGAAATATTCATATTTTTAATGAACAAATCTTACACTTCATATCTTTTCAATTTATTTTTTTTAGTGAAAATAAATTATATTCTTTAAAGTTAATATATTTAGTGATTTTTTTTAAAAATGAAATAACTCATATTTTTCAAACAAGCTCATGTGGGAACCTATGTTGCACAACTGCGGGTGCGAGAGCGCGGGAGCAATACGATACGGATATGAGGATTCGAATTTTTTAAAAAAATTGGGTGCGATACATCTACTTATTTATATTTTATTATATATATGTCTACTTGTCAACGGGGCGGGGACGGGGGGCCAATCCCCGTCCCCGCGAACTTCACGGCGAAAAATCTATCCCCATCCCCGCCCCGCCGGGGAACCCGTCCCCGCAGGATTCCCCATACCCCGCGATTTTTTTTATTTTAAATAATTTATATTTAACAAGTATAATTAATTTTTTAAATAAATAAAAATTAAAAGTATTATTAAAATTTAAAGTGCATAAAATACATTAATTTGATATATATATATACTTATATGATATATAATATGTTAATATATAATAGATATATATCTAAAAATATATATGTATATTATAAATATATATATATATATATATATATATATATATATATATATATTATGCAGGCCCCGCGGGGAACAGGGCGGGGAATACAATCCCCGCCTCGTCCCCGCCTACGGGGAAATTTTTTTCCCCATCCCCATCCCCGTCCCCGTCCCCATTTCTTTCGGGGATTCCCCACCCTGTTGCCAAACCTATTTAGAAGAAACCGTGTATCATAGCAAATTTATAATAGTTAAAGAACAAGTCTTGTGTGAGACTGTTTTATAATATAGATCCATATAAAATATGTAATTTGTTAATTAAAAATTATCATTTTAAAAAAATAATAAAATTTTAACAAAAAATTGTAATATTTTCATTAAAAGTGACTATTTACTTTTCGTAAAAATATTATCACATTTTATTATATAAATCTATCTTTGAATTAAAAAAAAAAAAGTCATAATATTTTTTTAAAAAAGGCTATCATTTAAAAAAAAGAAAATCATCACAGTTTATTACTCCTTCCATCCCACTATAAGTTGCTCATGTTGCCATTTTCGTCTGTTCCACTATATGTTATTCATTGTTTTTTTAATTTTTCTGGAAACTATTATTCACTTCTTTATTATTATATTCAATACTTTTTACACTATTTTCATTATTTTTTCACTTTTCTCCATCACATCACTTATATATATTCACTTTTTCCATCACATCACTTATACTTTTTTATTTTTACTTTAATTCGTGTGCCCAAAAGCAACGAGCAATTTATAACGGAACTGAGGGAGTATAATTTTATTGTAATATATTTGGATTTACCGGTTACATATTACGTGACGATGTCATATATTTTTTTAATAATCTTAATATTATATAAAGACGAAGTTATGAAATCAACCAGAATACTCGATTTCGAAATTCCTCTATTCTCATTAATTCTGGCATTAATAATTAATCTCGACTTTATAATTTAAGTGTTTTAATCTTGACCGTACATTTTGATATTTTATAAATAATTAAATATATATTTTTTATATAAATCTTATAAATATATTCATAATATCAAATTCTATATCTAATTTTTTAATCTCAACCATTCATCTTAATTTCTATACTTCTATAAATTTCAACTCCATAAACATTATTATTCTCATCTTTTAGTCTTATTTTTTCTTGTGTCTCATTACTTCTTCTTATTTCTCTTTTGATGTTCTTATTTATCGTATTATGATATTGTAATTATTTATTTATCCTTTTATGTTCGAAATTTTTTTGCAGGTTCATATTTTACATCTAATAATTTGTTAAAATAAATTTTTTTCTATTGCTACACAATTTCTGTGGTTTTCTTTTAGAGGTAATGTTTAATTGCTATAATTGCAGATCTATTAGATTTAAAATTTTGATGTTTGAATTGTTTTCTTTTCTACAAATTCATGGTTTTTTAGATAATGTTTGATCGCTGCAATTGTAGATCTATTTGATTTAAAATTTTGATGTTTGAATTGTTTATTTGTTTTTTTAATGTCTTTTTTTTCATGTTCTTAATATTCTAATATTATTTTTTATATTTTATTTTAATTTCAGGTTCGTATTAAAATAATTGTGTCTACGTCATACTTACCGTAAGTTATTTTACACCGTACGTTATTTATAATTCTAGAACAAAAGATGTTATAGAACATAATATTGTATATGCATTGTGCATGTATGCATATTTTTTAAGTACTTAATTTATTTACCGCAATATTGTATATGCGTTGTGCATGTGAAAATCATTGATATGTATATGTTAGATTCAAGAAATCAAACACACACACATATATATAGGGTGATTTACATATTGGTTCAAAAAAATCACTATATTTACAAATTGGTTCATAATATTTGCGCGGAAGCATGTTTTTTTTTTTGCACGGAACCAATATGTAATTTATGTGAATTTGTTGAACCATTTTGTACTTTTTTCATATATATTATAACTCATTAATACACGTATATATAAATTCAATAAATCTTACCAAAATAAATCTTATAAAATATTATGTTCTTCATTATTTTAATAATATATTTTTTAATATATTCTTGATTTTCTTTTAACATACTTATATAATAATAAAAAATTATATTATAAAATATTATGTTCTTGATTTTTTATTCATATATTTTGATATATTATTGATTTTATTTTAATATACTTATACAATAAGAACATTTTATAATTCAAATCTTACATAATTAGGGGGATGTTAGCACATTCATATTTTAAATACTGTGTAAGATAGTCTCAAATTAATAAATTATATAAGTATAGATGTATTATCGAATAAATCTATATATAAATATACAAGAAATTAAAATTTATTGATTCACATAATATAATCTATATTAAAAATTTATTTTTAATAATCCCGCGTAATAAACGGGTTTACGTACTACTTAATTATATTTACCAAAATTTAGGTCAAAGATGGTTTTCGTCTCATTCAATTTCTAATATTACTGTCATAAATTCATACTCTCTCTCTCTCAGTATACTTCCAAGTTCCCAAATTTCCAGTTGTCATCCAAAACCGACAAAGCTGCCACTTGTCCGACCACTAACTCTTCAAAGTTCAAACAGAAACGGATGCATGTCTCCATGTTTGGGGCATGTGCTCCCACTTTTTTTTTTATTATTTATATATTTTGTTCTTTTTTATTGTTTAATTTATGTTTGCATTATATGGATCAAGTGAATTATATAATTTAAATATATTTTTAAATAATTATATTAATTATTATTAAAATATATATTATTATTATTAAAAGTAATTTTTTAAAAAAATGACTTTTAAGTAGTAATATATATAAATTTTTAATAATATATTTGAATTACTCGTTGCTCTGCATATTCATAAAAAAAAAAATCTCCTTATAAATTGCTAACAATATTTATATATAAAATAATATTTACTTTTAATATGAAAATCTTATTATCATTATTTTTGTCTCTCCATGAATTTTTTGGATCAATTCCTATATACCTTCAAACAGAGGCTCAAGAAAATGATTAACCGATAACTAATGATGTTCCATTTATATTTGTGTATGTGATTAAGTAAAATATGTTTCTCAACTTTTTCACTTTTCTTTTTCTGTTAAAACCTTACATTTTTTAAGTTTATTGTGTAAAAATTCAAATACTAATCATAATTCCTAGCAATTACGTGTATTCAATTTCTTACGGAAGTTGCTATCACATATTCAATTATTCATAATGTATAAATAAATGTACATTTAAATTTTAACGCTTATTATACAGCCCATGCATGCGTTTTATTTTGTTGAATCATTATTATTATATATTATTACTACTACTATTACAAAATAGACGAAATATTTATGAATTTTATTAATATTTTTTAATTTTAGTATGTTATTTTTGCTATAATATTTGTTTAAATAAATTAATGTTAGACAAGAAAAAAACAATTAAACCTCAGGGCACCTTTTGTACAATAACATTGTGTTCGAACTAGTATTATAATTTGTTACATTTGGGTTTTACTTGCATAATATCCCCGTGAGTCAGAGGGTGTTTTTTGAAAGATTTTATGAGATGTTATTTTAAAATAATGTATAAGTTATTAAAGTTTTTTGTTAATAAAAGTTATACTTTTTAATTTTTCTGTCCCTTGATTATCGTTACGCCCGAAGACTCTCGGAGGAGATGATCTAGAAGGGAGATGGCTACCTATGGTAATGTTGCAATTATGCCTTTTATACGTCTTAGATTTAGAGAAGTTGTTAGCAATTTTTTTTTATTGTTGCGTCTCTGATTGCGCAGGGTTATAGTATGCCCGATGTGAGAGAGAGCGCGAATCAAACCATTATTAAGGTTTTCAAAAAGCACGGTGTTGTGGCTCTTGAAACCCCACTTATGCAATTGAGAGAGACTCTCATGGGGAAGTATGACGAAGATTTTAAGTTTATATGTCACCTTGATGATAAACCGGTGTGGTTCTTCATTACCGTATCAAATTGTAGGATTGAAGACCATCGATTTGCTATTTTAGCTGTGTTTAGAAGCATAATATGTGATCAAAAAGTTGACATGTTAAATATTTTTTTAAGACTTGATACATTAAAATTAAATATTATAGCACTATATTTTTTTATATTAATAGATATATAATTCAAATAAAAAATTATAATTGATATTCTTAAATAATAATATAATATCGTTGACATCAATACTCATGATGAGATTCTTAGTATGTATCATTAAATATTTGATATTCAATTTTTTTTACAATTTAATGATAATTTATTAGATTTTTTTGAGTGGGTATTATATATGTGAATAATACTCACGGTAATAATATCGTGCACAACATATTTCATTTCATGCAGTAATACATATTTCGGCGTGTAGTGTAAGGTCATATACAGGGTGATGTTAGTTTATATAGAATGTTGTGTTAGTTCATATATTGTGTGGTTTTAGTTCATTTACTGTGACATGCTACATGTGATGTTTATTCATATAATATGGTGTTAGTTCATATACAATATTTTATGTTATTATCTCTATAACAATCACATTTCAAAATACTTAGAATAAATTGTTGTTCACCCTAAAATTTATTGTGTGTATCATTCACATAATACTTTACTTTTTTTTTCCCTTTTAAAACTAGTAATTGAGTTTCTTCACAAAATGTAATTAAGAGAATAAATACATATTAAAAGAGAAATTCAATTAAAGACGAGTTTTGAGATGAACAAAACATGGTTTCAAAATAGTTTTATGATATATTAATATTGGATTCTTTTCAGCTTCTCAATCTAATAATTGAATTTTTGTGAATCGTGCACTTGAATAGACTAACTGTTCACAAAATGTGCACACATAGGAATCATTCATGAAATTTTTATTGAATGTGCATATATGGATTGTTCACAAAATGTGCATGTACTGATCGGTCACGAGAAGTGCTCATATTAATCGTTCACAAAATGTGCATGTAATAATCGTACACAAAATGTGCATGTAATAATCGTACACAAAATATGCATGTATGGATCGTGCACAAATTATGCATGTATGAATCGTGCACAAAACATGCATATAGAAAAACTTCAAAAACTAAAATCAACAACAAAACACAAGTTGTAAAAAAAATAAAAAATGTGTGGTTAATTTTTTACACTTTATTCAACAACAAAAAACACACATTTTTATATAAAAATAACTATAATTAAATTTAATATTATATATATATTTCATATTTACAGACCGTGCAAATATGCGGGTGATATACTTAGTCTTAATAATAATAGTAAGTTCTATAACTTCTATTATCCGCAACCTTTTGCCTTTTTTTTATATTATTTTAACATTTTTAGTAAAACCTTCTATTATGTGCAAGATGTGTTTTTTTTTAATATTTTACAATATATTGTAATATGGTATTAAAATTGTTGATGGAATTATTTAAATATAAGTGTATTTCATAAAACTAATCATGTACTATACGTAATTCATTTGCAGGTAGAGCATAATTTATTTTCGATAGACAACTTTACTAGACTTGAGAATTTAAGAATAGAAGGATTTGACAAGATTAGCTGCTTATTTTCAACTTCAATAGCCCCTACTCTCATCAATCTCAAAATATTAACAATTGGATATTGCAAGAATTTGGTAAAAGTGATGGAGGTTGATGAATCACATGAAAGGACTCTTGTTTTTCCTAATCTTGAAGAGCTATATCTCTTCGTGCTACCCAAATTGAAGATTTTTTGTGAATGGAGGTGTGCTCTGGAATTGCCGTCATTAAAAGAAATGAAGATTGATAGTTGTTCTGAAATGAAAAGATTTAGTTTGGGATCTCTAACTACACCTATTCTCGAAACACTCAAAATAGAATTTGTTGACATTGCCATCCCAAGAGATTTGAATGATGTGTTGCAATACTTCTTTGGACAAAAAGTAAGAACATGCGATTAACATTTCTTAATTCTTCCTCCAACTCTTGTAATCAGTTTTCTATTGTGTAAGACATTGGATTTGGCTACAAAAAAAAAATGAATTACTTTGTCATCAATGTGAACAAAAAGTTGAAGTAATATCGTGTTGCTACCATCACACCATGTTACTTTAATTATACGTCTTTAAAAATAATTTCTTTTCATTCTGATTTGATGCAACACTCATTAATTTTTTTCTAATTATTCGATTAGGAAAAAGCAATTTTAAGTGAAGATCAAGAGGAGACAGATGAAATAGAGGTGGTGGAGGTACATATATAATTTACACAAAGTATCATTGTAGAAAATATATATATTTACATTTTGTGTGTATTTTTTAATTAAAGTAGTTGTTTCATTAAAGGCGTTTACTTTATACTCCCTCGTATTCAAATAAACGTTTTGTTGTGAAATATGATCGAAACTGAATCGAGCTCAATAAGACTTGATGGTTTTCAGAGCAATTGAAAGAAACTTGCCGGATGAACACACTCAACAGAAATAATCAGGAAATCTGAAGAACAAAGCAATTTGCGTGGTTCGATCAAATTGATCTACATCCACGGATGGGGTTGGCTCACTTCACTAAATGATGAATAATGTTTACAGAATATAAGCTTTCTCTCTCTAAGATTTAGAATGAAGCACTCGCTTAAAAGACTGAAATGAATACATATTTATAGATCAGACCCTTAACCGCCTTTGATATCTTAACCAATCAACGAGATTCGTATGGTTATAACCGCCTTGAATAACTGTTCTGGCGTCCAATGAGATTGCTCTGCCAGCTGCCCAAATAACCAATTTTATCACTCTGGTGAAGTCGCCTTTGCCATGCTCTGTTTTCTTAACTGTCAGCTTAGGATCGCCTTCATGCTGAGTGACTCAGGGAGTAGGTGATTTTCAGCTCATGATGATCTCTCAGGATTGCCTTCAGTTCTACTGAGTCTTCAGTGTCTTCACTGATCTGACCACTCAGGATGACATTCAGGATGAGTGTCAGGATCAGAACACTCCTGACTCAGGATCAAGTCTTCGCTCAGGCTCAGGATGCTTTCCTCAGGAATATTCCTCCGGATCCGATACTCAGGATCAGGATTCCTGACTAATCTTCAGTACTCAAACTCAGCTTATCTTTACACTTAACAATTCTCCACCTTAAAGTAAGTGAGTTTCCCCATTCCACACTCCACCTCAGGACCTAGCTCATGGTACATCCCATGACTGCAGCTTGATCAGCTCCAAGCAATATCTGAATTTGGAAATAGGTAAGACCTTAGTCAGCATATCCGCAGTATTGTCCTCAGTGGAAACCTTCTGCACTGAAATCACTTTCTTTTCCACCACATCTCTCACAAAATGAAGTCTGACATCAATATGCTTTGACCTTTCATGAAAGACCTGATGCTTAACCAAATGAATTGTGCTCTGATTGTCACACTGAACTGCAACTTCCTTTTGTCTGATTCCAAATTCTTTAATCATACCCTTGAGCCACATCGCTTCCTTCACTGCTTCAGTCATCGCAATATACTCAGCCTCAGTAGTTGAGAGTGCCACTACTGACTGGAGTACTGCTCTCCAGCTGATTGTTGTACCATATAATGTGAACACATATCCTGATAAGGATTTCCTCGTATCAATGCTTCCAGCATAATCTGAGTCCACATATCCCTGAAGTGGTTGAGTGCCATCCTTAGTCTTCTCGAAGAGTAACCCCAGATTTTCAGTTCCCTTTAAGTATCTCATTATCCACTTAAAAGCCTCCCAGTGTATCTTTCCCGGATTTACCATAAATCTACTGACCACACTGACTGAATGTGCTAAATCTGGCCTGCTGCACACCATAGCATACATTATGCTACCTATTCCATTTGAGTAAGGTATTTTACTCATGTGTGCCTTCTCTTCTTCTGACTTCGGACACTGACCTGATGTCAGTTTGAACTGTTGACCAAGGGGTGTAGATACAACTCTGGCTTCATGCATGTTAAACCTCCTGAGTATCTTCAGGATGTAATCCTTCTGAGTTAAGAACAACCTCCCTTTGTCCTTATCTCTGATAATTTCAATGCCCAGTATCCTCTTAGCCATACCCAGATCCTTCATGTCAAATGTGCTACTTAGCTTTGCCTTTAGCCTCTGAATTCTTTCAGGACTCTTGCTTGCAACCAACATGTCATCCACATAGAGCAGCAGATATGTGAGTACTTCCTTCCCTTGTTTTTCAAGATAGACACAACTATCATACCTGCATCTTGTAAAGCATATGGAGATCATAAAACTATCAAACTTCTTATACCATTAACTAGGACTTTGCTTCAGTCCATACAATGATTTCTTCAGTAGACACACCTTATCCTGATTCCCAGGTAGAATAAAATCTTCAGGTTGTTGCATGTGTATAGTTTTTTCCAGGTCTCCGTGTAGAAAGGTTGTCTTGACATCTAACTGCTGAAGCTCCAAGTCCTCCTGAGCTACCTTTGACAATAGGATTCTGATTGAACAGTGTTTCACCACTGGTGAGAATACCTCATTGAAGTCTACCCCCTCTCTGTGAGTGAAGCCTCTAGCAACAAGCCTTGCCTTATATCTCAGCTTCTCTCTTCCTCCTGACCCCATTTCAGATTTCTTCTTGAAGATCCACTTGGAACTGACTACCTTCTGTCCCTGAGCTTTGTTCACAAGTGTCCAAGTGTTATTCTTCTCTAATGACTGAAGTTCCCCAGTCATGGCCAATATCCATCTCTCTTTGTCTTTGCCTGACACAGCTTCAGCATAACTTTGTGGTTCCTGATGCTCCACCTCTTCAGCGGTTATCAGGTCATAGGACACCATGTTAGCCTGACCAAACCTTGTTGGAGGGTGTATGCTTCTCATGTGTCTGTCTCTTGCTAGACTATAATTCCCGAGATCTTGGCCTTCAGTATCTGAAATTGAGTGGTCAGAATGATCGTCAGTATCACTTTCCTCTGACTCCTCTTGAGTCCTTCCTGAGGTTTCACCTACCTAAAAAATTCCTTGTCCTGAGTTCCTTTCAGGAGTCTCCACCTCAACCTGAGATCCATCTCCTGAAAGTATACCATCTGAGTCGTGTATGCTGATGGGCTGATTATATCCCATGACTTTCTCGTTAAAAGTCACATCTCTACTGACAATACACCTTTTATGTCCAAGTTCCAAACACCATAACTTGTATCCTTTCACTCCCATAGGATATCCTAAGAAGATACATCCCAGTGCTATAGGTTCCAGCTTATCTTGCCTGATGTGGGCAAAAGCTGAGCAACCAAATACCTTCAGGTTATTGTAGTCCGAGATCCTCCCATACCACACCTCATCAGGTGTCCTGAACTCAATTGCTGAGGAATGTGACTTGTTAATAATATAACAAGCTGTACTGACTGCTTCCCCCCAAAATACCTTGGGTAGCTTTGCATCTGACAACATACTCCTGACCTTTTCCAGGATTGTCCTATTCATCCTCTCAGCCAAGCCATTTTGCTGAGGATTTGCAGGAATAGTTATGTGTCTAGTGATCCCCCTTTCCTTGCAGAAATTGTTGAACTCCTTTGATACATACTCCAATCCATTATCAGTCCTGAGATGTTTAATGGATCTTCCTCTCTTATTTTCTTGTTCACTGACCCAATCCCTGAACCTTGCCAAGGCCTCACTCTTGTACTTCAGTATGAATACCCATACTTTCCTGTTGAAGTCATCAATGACTGTCATGAAGTATCTTCCCCCTCCATGAGTCTCCACCTTAGCTGGTCCCCAGATATCAGAATGAACATAATCCAGAGGTGCATCAGTAGTCTTCTTACCTTTAGGGAATGGAATTTTCTTGGATTTGCCCAGGACACAATTGTCACAAAAATCCAATTTCATCACCTTTCCTTCCCCAAATGCCTTTTGCTTTGAAAGTTCTTGGAGCCCCCTTTCTCCAATATGACCCAACCTTTTATGCCATACCATTGCCTCAGTGCTGTCCATAACATTGTTTGCTGACCCTGAAGAAGAGCTGCCAATCAGGATATACAATCCATTGACTTTCTTGCCCTTCATGTATACCTTCTTGCCTTTGGTTATCAGGATATAACCATCCTAGTGTTGAACTCATAACCCAGTTGATTCAGTGAACCCAGAGAGATCAGATTTCTCTTCAGTTCTGGCACCAGCCTCACATTTGAGAGTATCTTATCTACTCCATCATGCAGCTTCAACCTGACAGAACCACTCCCCTTCACCTTACATGTCTGATTATTGCCCAGTACAACTGAGCCTCCATCAAACCTCCTCAACTCCCTGAATAATGATTCATCAGGGCACATATGGAATGAACATCCAGAATCCAGTACGCACTCATCATTCAGTTTTAGGTTAGTAACCGTTAACACCTCAACACTATCATACCCACCTTCAGCAGCAACAGTTATATCAGCCTTTTGTTCTTCTCCCTGATTCCTATTCCTGTCAGGGCAATTCTTCTTTAGATGACCAGTTTTGTGACAAGCAAAACATTTCCTCTTCTCAACAAAATCACCAGATTTTGGCCCCTTTGTGTTCTTTTTCTTCTTGTTCTGAAAATCTTTCTTTCCCTTCTTGAACCTGACATTAATCCTTCAGCCTGAACTGAATTTTTCTTATCAGCTTGTAGCTGAATAGACTTTGTTTTCAGTTCCCCCAGAATATCATCAAAGGATAATTTATCCTGCCTTCCAAATAATAAGGTATCCTTGAAATTCTCAAAGGATTTAGGCAAAGAATTCAGGAGCATCAGAGCCTTATCATCATCATCATCATCATCAATTTCCACTCCCAGGTTCTCAAGATCATCATCAGCCTTGTTGAATTCCTCAAGTCGTTCAATCAACTCCTTCTCTTCATTCATCCTGAATGACATCAATTTTTGTTTCATGAACAACTTGTTGGTGACAGACTTGGTCTGATACACCTTCTCCAGCTTACTCCAAACCTGAATGGCAGTCTTCTCCTTGCACACCTCCCTCAGAGGTTTATCCCCCAGACACAAGATGATTGTGTTATGAGCCTTTTCCAATATTTCTTGTTTCTTGCCTGGATTTTCTGACGAAGAAGGGGGCCATTGATCTTCAGGCTTCAGAGCATTGGCCAGCCCATGATGAGTCAAGAGAGCCTTCATCTTGATCTTCCACAAACCAAAATCATTTGCTCCAGTGAATTTCTCAAATTCCAGCTTGGTAGATGCCATGATTGATGATTAACCAGTCGATTCCTCCTCCAAATTCCCACAGACGGTGCCAATTGTTGTAAAATATGATCGAAACTGAATCGAGCTCAATAAGACTTGATGGTTTTCAGAGCAATTGAAAGAAACTTGCCGGATGAACACACTCAACAGAAATAATCAGGAAATCTGAAGAACAAAGCAATTTACGTGGTTCGATCAAATTGATCTACGTCCACGGATGGGGTTGGCTCACTTCACTAAATGATGAATAATGTTTACAGAATACAAGCTTTCTCTCTCTAAGATTTAGAATGAAGCACTCGCTTAAAAGACTGAAATGAATACATATTTATAGATCAGAACCTTAACCGCCTTTGAGCTCTTAACCAATCAACGAGATTCGTATGGTTATAACCGCCTTGAATAACTGTTCCGGCGTCCAATGAGATTGCTCTGCCAGCTGCCCAAATATCTGGTGAAGTCGCCTTTGCCATGCTCTGTTTTCTTAACTGTCAGCTCAGGATCGCCTTCATGCTGAGTGACTCAGGGAGTATGTGATTTTCAGCTCAGGATGATCTCTCAGGATTGCCTTCAGTTCTACTGAGTCTTCAGTGTCTTCACTAATCTGACCACTCAGGATGACATTCAGGATGAGTGTCAGGATCAACACTCCTGACTCAGGATCAAGTCTTCGCTCAGGCTCAGGATGCTTTCCTCAGGAATATTCCTCCGGATCCAATACTCAGGATCAGGATTCCTGACTAATCTTCAGTACTCAAACTCAGCTTATCTTTACACTTAACATAATTTATTTTATTTGCAAATTAGATATTATTTTAAATTTGCCCCTATAAATAATAAAATACTTACATAGATGTGTTCTTCTATTACAAAGTTAAACATTTATTTAGAGTAAAATAAGAAATCAATTATTTTCTTAATATGTATGCTCTCATCTAAATGACATATATATTAAATAGGAGGGAGGAGTAATATTATATACTAAAAATAACTTATACTTTTTAAAGTTGCACAGTGAAAATGATTTATAAGAGACTTACTCAATAATTTATTTCTCTGATTAATTAAAGTTTACGAACCTTTAATTAGATTGAACTGAATTGACTTGTTTTGTTATTAAATTGGAGGAATTTGTAATCATCAACTTATATACTTCTGTAAAAGATAAAATATAAAGAAACTTAAGGCACTTGGTTTTTATTGAGAAATAAAATGATTGAGTAATTTCTCCTGCTACTGTGACACTATATTATTTTTATTCTTCATTTTTATTAATTCATTCTGATTTGTTGTTATCCTTTGACGCTAATCAATCTTTATTCTAATTATTTGATTAGGAAGAAGCAACTTCAAACGAAGGTGATGACGATTAGAAGGAAAAGGACAAAATAGAGAAGAATGTATATATATAATTGAGAAAAAGATATACTACTAGGGGTGGCAAATCATGTAATCGTATCGTTTATCATGTCAACACGATAATGACACGACACGATAAGGTGAAACACGAACACGACACGATAAGATACATGTAAACACGAACATGAAAATTTTCGTGTCAACACGACACAACACGACACGATAATGACACGAAAATTTATTATCATTTTTAAAAAATTAACAAATATATAGAAGGACACGATATGACATGACAAGGACACAAAAATTAATAAATTTTAGATTTTATTATCAATTTTAATAGAATATATTTAATATTTTGTATTTAAAATTTATTAACGTGCAACTATCATATACATATTAGTAATGTATATCAGATCACTAACAGATTAACAGGTTGTTAACGGGTTAACGTGTTATCTGTTAATTTTATCGTGCTTAACGGGTTGACACGACACGAACACGACACGAAATATTTGTGTCCTTATCTGGTCGACACGATAAGGACACGAACACGATAAGCCTAAACACTAACCTGCAATTTTCGTATCGTTTTCGTGTCGTGTTATCGTGTCGTATACGAAATTGCCACCCCTATATACTACGAACCAATTTCACTATAAAGTTTGTTTGCATTTTGTGTATATTTTATAACGGTATTCATTTTTTCATATAAATACATTTGTTTGATAATAATAATAATAATAATAATAATAATAATAATAATAATAATAAT
>JAPKLY010000289.1:565248-581720 GCA_026898435.1 Prunella vulgaris
TTAGTCCGGATTTTTGGACATTAAGTGACGACTCGGGTTTCTAGAATGCCAAGAAACATTTGGAAAAAAAACTGGGGCGTTACAATTTTACTTAAAAATAAAATTTTGAAATATAATTAATCCTTAACAAAATATAATTAATTTTTATGTAAAATAGATTAATATATTTTCATTTAGAAATTATAATGAATATGTTTTTAAATTTTTTTATAGTATTTACTTAATTAACTGCTTATTTTAAAATTTAATACACATATTTCATATAAAAATAACTATAATAAAATAACTATAATAATAATAATAATAATAATAATAATAATAATAATAATAATAATAAGTTCTATAACTTTTATTATGCTTGCCTTTTGCCTTTTTTATATTATTTTAACATTTTTTGTAAAACCTTCTATTATGTGCAAGATGTGTTTTTTTTAATATTTTATAATATATTGTAATATGGTGTTAAAATTATATTTGCAATGTAATTTTGTGTTTAAAATAATTATTCATAGTACATTTCAATTTTGGTAATTCATTATATTTATTTATATATAAAATAAGAATTTTGAAAAAACTACAATTCTACAATTGAAAAAATTATGTATAGTCTTAGTTCACTTACACATATATGTGATTAATTATTAGATACTCTTCAAATGTAATTTATGTTATTGCTTTAACTATTGAATACTAATAATTAAGAAAAAGATTGTCCCATGAATATTCTAAAAATCCAACAAAGAAACATATATTAAAGAAGATCGAAAAAGCTATATCAAACAAAAAACCGAAACTAAGCAATGTGTATGGCTACCTATGGTAATGTAGCAATTATGCCTTTTATACGTCTTAGATTTAGAGAAGATATTAGCAGAATTTTTTTTTTTTTATTACTGCGTCTCTGGTTGTGCAGGTTATAGTATGCGCGATGTGAGAGATAACACGAATCAAACCGTTATTAAGGTTTTCAAAAGGCACGGTGCTGAGGCTTTTGAAACCCCACATATGCAATTGAGAGACTCTCGTGTGGAAGTTTGGCAAAGATTCCAAGTTTATATGTCACCTTGATGATAAACCAGTATGGTTCTTCATTACCGTATCAAATCTTAGGATTGGAGACCATCGATTTGCTATTTCAGTTGTGTTCAGAAGTATAATTTCTGATTTATTTAACAACACGGTTATAACAGCTGTTGGAAGGCATGCTTAATTAAAATATTACATTGTGCTTCTTATATTATTAGAGTTTGAGAAGTAGATATGTCGTCTGGTTGCAGGATGGCTATGAACTCTGTTCACTTCGTTATGACCTGACAGTTCCTTTCACTCATTATGTTGCTATGAAAGATTTAAATAGATTCAAATGCTATCTGATCGGACCAGTTTACCGATTCGACAAGCACTCTAATGGGTAGTGGACGCCCTGTGCTTTCACTCAATGTGACTTTGAATTTGCAGAGGTCTCTGGACGGCCTAAATAAAATTTAAATGACGAGGCCATACATATCGCGATTGAGTTGCTTAAAAATATGGATATTGGAGATTATGAGGTAAGTCTCTTTTATATACTCCGGTTTGTTTAGGGCATAGGTGCAAATTGATGCAATGCAGTTAACTACTGTTTTCTGCATTATGTGTGAATAACTTTTACTCTAAGATGCCAATCACTTTTCATTTTATTTCTAAATCTATTTTAGGTAGTGTTAAATCACTAGAAGTTACTTGACTGAATGTTGGCTGTCTGTGGAGTGCCACAAGAAAAAACTCAGACTATTTGTTCGAGTATTGCTAAATTTGGCAGGCAAAGTTTTGAGCAGCTGATTAAAAAGGAAATGGTGAGTGCACTGATGAAACTTTAATGGTTGACATGTAATACTTCTGCTCTACATATACCTTAATGTATAAAATGTATTTGGAGAAGTGTATGTACAGGCAGAACCAACTGTCTTTTTGGAAAGGCGATGCAGTAAAAGTTCTTCTTTTTTAATTTATGTAATACTTGGATGTTGCATGCTGGTATTTGCTGTAATGGAGCTGATGTGCAGGTTGGTACAATCGTTGCGGGTGGACGCTATGAGAATTTGATATGCATGTTGGGGGGGAAAACATGTGCCTTCAGTTGGACTCAGCTTAGAGATAAGAGAGAGTGTTTGTGATAATGGAGCAGCTCAAAAATCTAACTATGAGGTATCCATTTCTTTTCTTAGATAATCCACTTTCTTCTACCTATCCACATTTAAGTCTGAGTATTGAATTCAATTTATTCTATTCTTCCATGTCTTATATTTGAATAGGATCGGATGTGATTCTGTTTGTTTGATGATGGACTATGCTACAACATTTTGTTGCCACTCAAAAGGTTTGAACTATTATAATTTGAAGATTTGAATAAATCAAAAGAATTAGGAAATCTTTTTAATCCAAAGATGAGGCCCGCCCATGCCCACGCTCTCCTTATTTTCATCAGTGCTCTCATGATATACACACACGAGAGAGCGCGCACACACACACACACATATATATATATATATATATATATATATATATATATATATATATATAAAAGAACAACACTTGAATAGAAATTTTTACCGTAAAAATTACTAAATATATAAAAAAGAATAATAGAAGCGCACGCGCACCTCCCACGCCTACATAATATTCCCACTAGGGGTGCAAATGAGTCAAGTCAAGTAGTGTTGAGCTCGAACTCGACTCGAAAGCAATACTCGAAACTCGACTCGAACTCGATCGAGCTTGATATTTTTAGCTCGAGCTTGACTCGGCTAAGAACTTGACAAACTCGAGCTCGGCTCGACTCGACTCGATAATTTTATTATTTTAATAAAATGAAATATTAAATATATTTTAGTTCTTTTTTTTCTAAAATTTCAAGCTCGGCTCGACTCAAGCTCGACAACTTTATTTATATATAAAAAAGTAATGAAAAAATATTAAATATTGTACAAGCTCGATTAGGCTCGCGAGCCTCTCGAGCCGAATATTTATAAGCTCGAATTCGAACTCGACTCGACTCGATTTGATTCGAATTGATTTCAATCTTTTTACGAGTTGAGCACGAGTAGATTGCGAGTCGGCTTGACTCATTTACAACCCTAATTCCCACGCCTACATACTATTCTCGCCCCTCCCACCCCATATATTAACTGTCTACATACTTAATTCTCATTCCCCTCCCCTCCCCCAAACCCATATATACCAATATGACAATATTAACTTCCCACCCCATCCAGCCAATATCTGGCATTTGATTTTTTTTAAAATTTATTTTAATTATTTATTTTTAATTATTATATGATGTATTAACTGTTCGTCGAAATTTTCTTAGGAGGTCACATGCATTAATTTTATTCATGTGGGGGATTGTTGGAAATATTGGTTTTGACCATATTTAAATTAAATATTAAGTGGCAATTTAATTATCTATTTTGCATAAATGAATTTGGTTGTTTTGATTTCTCAAAACCTAATTTGTGTGAATGAAAAATTAATATAATTTAATATGTGGATAAATATATTAAAATGTATTTATTATGTTAATAGTCAAGTGTTGTGTCCCTTTAAATTAAAGAGACCACTTTTGATGAATAGTTATTTCTATAGGTTGCGACTTTTGAAAAAATAAAATATGAAGAGTCACGTCTATTACTTGCAACTTTTGAAAATCTATAAATAAATCCTTCCACATTGTCATTAAAACATTAAATTGGAATTGCTTACATTTTCATACAATGATATCTAGTGCATGCATACTAGAAATCTAGAATTGTAGTGTTGCATTAGAGTCGAGTCCGAAAGCTTCGGACATTCATCTTGGGAACGGTTGTCATGAATCGTATTGCATCAGTGTACCAATAATGTCTTAAAGTGAGTGAGTCTAACTCGTGTCTCGACTTTCCTGTGTCAGTTTACATAATCTATCTTAGTCTACACACCATTTTATTAAATTTTCTAACAACTTATACATATCCGTTATTGAAATAAAAAAAAAAAAAAATTCTTATTAATTAGATCGCTGATTAAAATTTCTGAATCCATCAAGATTTTGATTTAATAATTTATCTGATTTTAGAAGTAATAATATTATTTTCCACATTGAACAGGGTCCACTAGATTTATAAAATTATAAATTATATATTCGAGAATCTTGGTGTAACATAGTGGCAAGAACACATATCTTTGTTGGAAACAACCCAATAGAATAGAAAACCCCACACGTGGAAGCCACCTCTGGAATCTCCGCAGCTGTTATTCTCCAATTAGAAAACCTTAAAAGTTCGACGCCTACAACATTATCTATACAACTGCATTAATTTGCTTTCTGCCTAATTACCAATACTTTTCTAAAGTTTGATTTTTTTTAAGGAAAAGAAATGATCATAGGACGAGATAATATAGCCCAAACTATTGGTGAAAACAAATCATATTTTAATATTTATATATGCCCTAAATAATTTGCAGTGTTAAACGGTTCATGTAGTAGCACAAATAACATTCACTCTTTTTAAAATATTGAAACGTCATTCTTAAATTATGTTTTATTTCACCAAGAAACAATCTCATGCAAAATTTATTTTTTAATGCATTAAATTGAATGAGTAAGTTTCTTGTGCACCAGTTACACCGTGCAACTCGAGTGTATTTTTAAATAGTTACACTATTTATTACTGAAAAATTACACTATTAAACATATACTTTAATTTTCAGTAATAACATGTTTGATTTTTCAGTAGTATTTTGTGTAATTTTTTAAAAATGAACTTGAATTGCACGGTACAACTGGTGCATACAAAATTAAGCCAAATTGAATATATTACATTAATTTTTTATCCGCTAGTTGAGATGCCCTGATTGTGCCATTATTCAACAATTTCTTTTTTTGGCGTTTTAACTATATAAAATAATACTTTTATTTATATGAACTAAAATCCTTATTAAATGAGTAAAAATGGATTAAAATTCGTATGAGGCGATGAAGAGAAAAAATATAGAATATTATATATTTTATTCCTTTATTATTGAGATATTTATTTATTATGCAATATCATCCTTATAAGTGTCCTACTATGTAACTCACTCTTTATTTTATAGGATTTATTGAGATTTCTATTGATTTTCTAAAATTTATTAGAATTTTAAATATCTTTCATTAATTGATTTCACAGAATCAACCGATTATTCTCTTACTCAATTTGCAAGATTTTGAATTTTAATTGGTCTCAAAACAAATCCGTGAAAAAATTCACAAGCTAATTTCCTTTTCTTTTTTCTGGTAAAAGGAAATTTAATTAATTGGTGAATGCACCATGTACATAATTATATTTCTATATATATATATATATATATATATATATATATATATATATATATATTAATGGAAAAAAACATCATAAAAAGTTAAACCAAACTTGACACGACTTATCATTTTTTAAATGACATTCCAACCCTATAAATACCCTAGTACAAGGTCGTGGGTTTCTTCAAGAAAACGTCTAAATACACACACTTGTATTTGTCTCAATATATATGAAAAATATGTCTGTGAAGAAGTGGTTTGTGATTGTGATGTCAATTGTGATCGGAATCATAGTTTTGGCTCCAAGAAATGTGGAGGGTGCAATTGGAATAAACCTAAATCCTTGCACACTGCCAGAATGCATTGCTGCATGCAAGAAAGTGTTGGCGGGAAAATATGCAAGTGCAACATGTGCAACTGGTCCTAAAGGGAAGTATTGCATTTGCTTAGGCTAAAATAATTAAACACCCTCCATGCAACTACTCTATATATGTTTTTTCTATTTTGTAATATTATTAAAAAGAATCCAGCTATATATGTCTTTTGGAGTATTTAATACTGTGTTATTTAGTGTGTGTGTTTTTTTTTTTTTTTTAACAAGGGAAATGATCTTTTACAAATATAAGCAAATCGAGTACAATAAATCACTTTCCTAACCCCTTTGACAATCCAAAGGAATACAACTACAACAAACCAATCGAGAGGAAATGTAGAGTCCACAACAAAACATGACGCTAACAATTTTGAAGCTCTATGGCAAATAACACACCCCACACTAAGGTGATTTTTCACCATCTAAAATCAGCATCTATCTCAAACCAAACACAATTGAAAGTCCCATATGATTCATAATAATCTGGCACACTATCAGATTTGAATCTTAAACATGACATCACAGTAGAAGCACCAAATTAAACTATAGGAGACACCACACAGTGTGTAGATAACCTCACAACTACTAGAGTCGGAGAAGGAAAATAAAGTCTAAAAAGCAGACGACAGAAATAAAAGACTAAACTGCAGAAATTTAAAACAAACAAAAGACATAACAGAAAAGAAAAACAAGATTTAACGGGTCATCCTACCAAACGATACCGTATTTACGGCACCGTTGGTAAGGATGGACCCGTTAAAACAATTGAAACAACAAGGAAGGCAGATGGCGGAGACGCTGATTTGAACAGTCCTCAAAAAAGATCTAAGAGGACTCTCGGATGGCGAGCGACTGCAGGATAGAAGGGAGCGGCGGATCTGGTTTTCTTTTTCTTAGATCTGAACGGATCTGAAAATTGGTATCGCGGACTAAGATTGGGGAATCACTGGAGTCACGCACGAATCGGCGGCCGCCCACAAACACACGACTGAGTTTTGTTGAAAGGGGAAATTGATGGAGGTGCGGCGCACTAAGATTTCTCACCGGCGGCGGGGGAGAGAAGTATGTTTTTTTAGAGAGAGAAGTAGGGGTTCTTTATAAATAAATTAGAGTATTTAGTGTGTGTTTTTATTGTTTAGAGTGTTGTGGGGGTATTAGTAAATTTAAGTGGTGTAATATGCAAGTCTTTTGCAAAAAAGATGTACTGTTTCGAATGCATATTAAATCGAGCTTTATTTTATGTAATTTATGCTGAAGACTTGTGCTCTAAATATAATTATTTTACGTATTTATCTTGTTCAAGTGGCATTTTTATGATTCATTATTAACTTCTAAATAATTATTTGTAAGATTTAATTTGTTATATTTGAAGAAAATTAAAAAATATTAAAGATTTTAAGATTTAATTTGTTTTATTAAAAAATAATCAATAAATATTTATTTTATTCCATTATATAAGTATGTTTAAAGAAAATAAAAAATATAATAATTTATTAGATCATTTTATTATGATTTTATAAGATTTATTTTGTGATGATTAAAAAAATAATATTATAAAATTTAGTATTTTTTCATTGATAATAACAAAAGAGGATCAGATAAATAAATTCAAGAGATAATATTTTATAAGATTTATGCTAAAGACTTATGCTCTAAATAAAATTATTTTACGTATTTATCTTGTTCAAGTGGCATTCTTATGATTTATGATTCACTTCCAAATAATAATTTATGAGATTTAATTTGTCATATTTGAAAAAAATTAAAAAATATTAAAGATTTTAAGATTTAATTTGTTTTATTAAAAAATAATCAAGAAATATTTATTTTATTCCATTATATAAGTATGTTTAAAGAAAATTAAGAAGATAATATTTTATTAGATCAGTTTATTATGATTTTATAAGATTTATTTTGTTATGATTAAAAAATAATATCATAAAATTTAGTCATTTTTTCAGTGATAAACTGATAATAGCAAAAGAGGATTAGATAAATAAAATCAAGAGATAATATTTTATAAGATTTATTTTGTTTTTTATTAAAAAAATAGAATAAAATTTAGTTATTCATGATAATAAAAAAAGATAATTAGATCTGAAAATAATTTATGAAAAATATAAGGTCAAGAATTAATTCTTTATGCCAAAGTCAATAAGAATAGAGGAATTTTAAAATCGAAAATTCATGTTGATTTCATAACTTCGTCTTTATATAGTATAAAGATATACATATATATATATATATATATATATATATATATTTATTCCATAATATAAATCTATATATAATTTGAGGCTATCTTATTTACACAATATTTAAAATATGAATATATTAACATCTACGTAAGTATGTAAGATTTAAATTATAAAATTTTATTATTACATATATATGTTGAAAGAAAATCAAGAATATATCAAAATATATTATTAAAAAAAGCAAGAATATAATATTTTATAATATAATTTTTTATTATTATATGGGTATGTTAAAAGAAATCAAGGACATACCAAAAAATATATTATTAAAATTATCAAGAAAATAATATTTTGTAACTATTTTGTGAAATTACATATACGTGTATTAATGATGTATAATATATATATATATGTAATTTCTTGAATCTAACATATACGTGTATCAATGATTTACACATGCAGAGCGCTTACAAATTATTATTGTAAATAAATTAAGTGATTAAAATATATGTACACATGCACAATGCATACACAATATTATGCTCTATAACATCTTCTTTTCTAAAATTATAAATAACTTACGGTATGTGTGACGCAGACACAATGATTTTAATGGAAACATGTAATTAAAATTGAACATAAAAAAATAAACAATATCAGAATATTATGAACATGAAAAAAAAAAGAATATTAAAAAGAACAAATAAACAACTCAAACATCAAAATTTTAAATCAAATAGATTTGCAATTGTAGCAATTAAACATTAACTCCAAAAAAATCACGAAAATTATAGCAATAGAAAAATAAATTATTTCACCAAATTATTAGATATAAAATATGAACCTCCAAAAAAAAAATCGAACATAAAAAGATAAATAAACAATTCGAATATTAGAATACGATAAATAAGAACACCAGAAGAGAAATAAGAAGAAGCAAGAGACGCACGAAGAAATAGAGCAACACTTGTGTAGAAATTTCTACTGTAGAAATATCTATTATTAAAAAATTCGTGGGTCTAAACCGGGTCGGGTCGGATTTGGACATTTTTTTTCAAAATTCGCGCAACTTTACTTCCTGATTTTTTCGCTCCCAAATATGTTACAATTTGGGCAAATGCGTGTTACAATTAAGCAAAATCTGTGTTACTAATTTTTTAAAAATTAATTTTTGTACTTTTCAAATAACTATAAAAGAAATATGTATTTGCAAGAATAAATATGTGTTACTTAATTTATTTTTTATTCTCTTTGTTGATTTATGTTAATAATATGTTATTCATGTACTAATACATCATTTAATACCTTATATATATTATATAAAATATAATATATATTTTTCTAAGGATAAATAAATGTTTGTATATACAGTAACACACATTTGATCTTGCAGTAACACATATTTACTCTAATTGTAACATACATTTGCAGTAACACACATTTACTCTAATTGTAACACATATTTACTCTAAATGTAACATACATTTGCAGTAACACAAATTTACTCCAATTGTAACATACATTTGCAGTAATACACATTTACTCTAATTGTAACACATATTTGCTCCTTAATTTATGTTATTATATGAGCATATATGTGTTACTATATGATAAAATTTATTTTTATTAAGAACAAATATGTGTTACACATACAATGTAACATATACATGTGTTACATTGCAAAGTTAGAACCAAAATTATAAAATAAAAAATAATTTACTAAATTACTAAAAAATGAAAGTTTAATTGAACTACTTCATAATTTATTCATACTATGTATTTTGCTTCTTTTGTGTTTCATTTAAAAGTTGGATAATGTCAAATTATGATAGTTTTTAATATTTTGTTGACTTGTTATATTTTGTGATGGTTATTAACTATGTTTTAAATTTATAATTTGTCGTATAATGTATATTTTTATTAATATATGTTTGGAAAAAATTAATATTAATAAAAAATAAAATAAAATCTTGACACTGCCTAGGCGGTCTAGGCGCTTGGCGGCACTCGACCACCCGACGACCGCCAAGCGCCATTTACACCCTTGTATATTATATTTATTTATAAAATATTAAAATGTAGGATCAAGATTAAAATATTTAAAATTTATGATCGAGATTAATTATTTATGATTGAAAAGGGCAAAAGCTTATACAGAGGCGCTAACCATTTATTTTGGGCTTAGTCTTGGATGCACCGGTTGCATCGTGCAACTCAAGTTCATTTTTAAAAAGTTACACAAAATACTATGGAAAAATTACACATGACCCTTAATAGTGTAATTTTTCAGTAATAATTTGTATAACTTTTCAATAATAAATAGTGTAACTGTTTAAAAATATACATGAATTGCATGGTATAATTGGTGCATAAGAGACTTACTCTTTATTTTGTATAAAGAAATGCTTATACAGTTTAGTTAAAAGGAACAAATGGTTATACAGAGAAATAATTTTATTTTGTTTTCTTGTATTTTATATTTTAAAGTCTCGTGGATTACAACATGAGTGAACATTAAAATATTATTTTATTAATATAATTAACTTAAAATTGGTCTTTTACAATACCATCTCGTGACATAAAACAATTAAATAAAATATGAATTAAATAATAAAAACTTGTATAAACCCGAATTTATGGTGAACTCGGATTCTCAATTATCACAGTCATGTGTATACACTATCAGTGTTATGTATATTCACTATCACTGTTATCCATATACTTTATTACTATTAAAAAATCAAGTATATTTTATAACAGTGATAGTAATTACACATGACAGTGATACGAGTTCATGTGAACTCAAGTTCACAAGAGATCTCCTCGAATTAAATACTACCTCCGTCCCAGGAAAGTTTGCGGTACTTTCCTGGGCACAGGTTTTAAGAAAAAGTGTAATGAGTAGAATGTGTATGGTGGAGATTTTGAGGTAAAAATTTTAGAGGTGGAGATTTAAAGGAATATTTCCATTTTGGGAGTATGCAAACTTTTGTGGGACAAACTAAAAAGGAAAGTATGCAAACTTTTGTTGGACGGAAGTATTATAATTTATCATTATATCGATGGAAGATAGGTGATACTTTATATAGTATAATGTGACATGCGATGTCATATAAATTTTTGCTTTTAACTTAAAAACCAAGTTCACAACTTCACAGGACTGAGGTGACATACATAGAAAGAAGTTGTCTAAAGTGAAATAAATCAAACAAGCTCTGGGTTTATAAACACCTAGCCCAGAAATTACAATCTAGGCCCAAGGCCCAATTTTCTCAAGCCCAGAAGAAAAATAGAGAAAATACAAAGGTCCAGGTTATTTGTATTAGCAAAATTGATTAAAAAGGAATTTCTTCTTTCAGTTTTCACTATATCTGGAAAAAAAGTCAAAAAAGGAAAAAGTTTCGAATAGACTATCGGAACAGAATAATCTATTCATCAAATAGTGCATTGTCCAATTTAACTAGTGTCAAGAGCCAAATACAAATTTGATAATTTTATTAGAAATCTTCTTTCCCATAATTAATTATATACATGATGAGCACACACCTCACAAATTTTTTATTTTTTGCGCAGTCTCCCCATTGTTCACCCTTTTTCTCCTCCTTTCTTTTCGTGTTTTTTTTCTCTCTAACATTTTCTCACATCCACAACTCAGTCCCACGTATTATCTTACTCAGTTCATGTAATTTCTTCCATCAGAGACACTCAAATTTGATGCCGAATTAACAAGTTTGTTCTGCCTACTCTCCACCAAATTTTGGTTTGAACTTCAACACCACCCATCTACAGAGATAATGCTGATTTACGGTAAAATTTCAAAAAATGAAATAGAAATAGTAAGAGTAACAGTGTATTTTTTTTTTCTCATTCCTCAATCTTCATTTATCATCCCCTTTCCTCTCTCAATCTCTATTTCTACATTTAAATACATATTTTTTCTTTGATTCTAGTTATATGGAAAAAAAAAAATAAGTTTATCATTTTTTCAAAAGATATTGTTAATCAAACTATGCCTTCTTTTTTTTTCTTTTTACGAAAAAAGTATATATTTTTGAAATATAATCGAGAAATTTGGGATGTTTGTTAAAGATATTTTGATTTTTTTATTTATTATTTTTTCTGCCTTTTCTTTTATATTTCTCTAGTTTTTTTATTTTAATTTTTTTTTTAATAATTTAAACAAAAACTGTTTGACCTTTTCTAATATATTTTGCCTTTTATTTTTCATTTGTCTTAATTTTTTTTTTTTGGAAAAGAAAATCATTGTTTAAAATTTTAATATTTTACGAAAAATTACTTTCGGAAGTTTTCACGATAACTAATGGTGGGTGAATGCGTTTTGAGAGAAAAAGTCAAGAAAATATTTACCATATTTTTTCTTTAATAATACTGTGAACTGTGTACTTTAACTGTGCGTGCATACAGTAACTCCTGGCCCAGAACTCAGAATCTAGGACCAAGGCCCAATTCTACACTACAGCCCGGAAGAAAAATAGGGAAAATACGCAGGCTCCGATTTCTGACGCAGTCTATTCCGCCGCCGCCGCCGACATTCCTCCGGTACTGCTCTCTCTAGTCACTTTTCCTTCTTTTATATTTTGGCCAAACCTTCTTCTGTTGATTTAACGGGTGGAAAAATTTGAATGAATCCATCAAGTGTTTATTGAATAAATTAATTTTAAATATGTTGAGCTCTAACATATGTTGTAGAAATTTGCACAATTTTTTTTGTTTAGATGGAGCACATAAATTTTTACATTTATAAAATTATGCATATATTTATTTTTATGTCACTATTTTATTATAAAAAAATTTAAACCAAGTAAAATTGCAGTGGTTTTAATTCCCTAAAAGGCTGAAACTGATGGTATAATTTTTTTAAGAGTTTATAAATTGTTATTAAATTATTTTCCTAATAAAAATTATATTCCCTTCGTCCCGTGATTATAGTCACACTTTTTATTTCTATTCGTCTTAATTCAATCTTCGTACCCTCAAAAAACAAAACTTTAATATAAGTATTCATATTTGACCATTTTAACTAAAAAGCATAAACATCCACTTTTATTGGTTGAATAGTCAATACAATAGTTTTTTCTTAATTTCTGTATTCAACATAAGGACGAAGATAAAGTAAGAGACTGAGGGTCGAGGGAGTTTGTTTTTGGATAATTTATCATATTTTTTAAAAAAAATATTTAACATAAATATAAGGAATTATAGTTTTATAAGCCTATTGACACCAATTTGATTTTGATACCAATCAATTGTTTATTTTGATTTTGATCCTATAAATTTAAAAATATTTTGAAATTGATCCTATAAATTTAAAAATATTTTGAAATTGGTCCTATTACCTGTGATAGCAGGTTGCACAACCGATCAATGATTATATAATTATTTGTTTGACTTTTTATTACAAGTAGTATTGATGATTGAGTCTTAATATCTGTGGGGCAATACTTATTTAAATAATTTCTTACAATTATTTTTAAAAAATTAAAAATATAAAAAATTGTTAAAAAAATCAGAATATTTTCAAATTAGATCAGATTTTAAAAGTTAACCCGGCAACATGTTCTTTGTTAATAATAATATATAAATAAAATAATTTCAATATTAATCAAGAATCATTTTTAGAAATTTACTATTTATATTTAAAATTTTAAAATTTATAAAAAATACTAATTTTAAAAAAAATACAAATAAGCTATAGAAAAATAATTAGTTGATTTAAAAAATCAAATAAATTAAAAAATATTAAACAAATAAATAATAAAAGAATTAATATAATATATTTTATTATTTATTGGTTTGTTTGTTTAACATTTTTTAATTTATTTGATTTTTTATTAAGTTAATTCTTTTATTATTTATTTGTTTAACAATTTTTAATTAAGTTATTAAATTTATGTATTTAGTATTTTTTATAAATTAACTTAATAAATAATAAAAGAATTTATTTATTAAATAACATAAATTAAGTTAACAAATAAATAATAAAAGAATTAACTTAATAAATAATACTAAAAATAAATAAATTTTTAGAAATAATACTAAAATAGATAAATAAATAAGCAAAGAATTAACTTAATATATTTTATTATTTATTTAGTTGAGGAGGAGGAGGATTATAAGATGAAAAGAGAGTAATAAAATATAATAATTATATATTATCATATTTAGAAAAAAAATATTATATATATATTTTTAATCTCTTTGTTTAGTATTTTTTATCTTTGTTTAGTATTTTTTATAAATTTCAAAACTTTAAATATAAGTAGTAAATTTCTAATAATAATTCTTAATTAATATTGAGATTATTTTATTTATATATTATTATTAATAAAGCACATGTTGCCGGTTTAATTTTTAGATAATAGTATAATACCGAGATTATTTTATTTATATATTCTGAATTTTTTTTAACAATTTTTGATAATTTGAATTTTTAAAAAATAATTCTAAAAAATTATTTAAATAAATATTGCCCCGGACATTAAGATTCAATTATCAATGCCATTTGTAATAAAAAGTCAAACAAAGATGTGCAACCTGCTATTACAGGTAATATGACCAATTTCAAAATATTTTTAAATTTATAGGACCAAAATCAAAATAAGCAATTGGTTGGGACCAAAATCAAATTGGTGTCAACTTATTGGGCATATAAAACTATAATCCCTAAATATAATTTTTTTTAGGGACAGAGACTACTGGGTACAATATGGAAGAGGGGTTTGCTACGGGCTTGTTGACCAATTTTTGACTCCGTCCCAGTACAAAAGGTAAGTGCAAATCCTTTTTTTACCCCTTCATAATAGAAAGCCATCAGCATTAGAAATCATTTGTACCCAGTAGTCTCTGTCCTTTCTTTCCTCTCTCTCCCTTCTCACGTTTCTCTCTCTAATGCCGGATGTTTTTTTCCATTCCCTTCTCTCTCTCAAACCACAACCGCCTGTTCCTCAGCTCCAATTCCGCCGTCACACAAATCGGAAACCACCAGTGAATTCGTCGTCGCCCACAGCTCGTTGCCGGACGTCTACAATCTCAGCGACTCAACGCCACCTATTTCACCGCATTCTGCCGAGACCTCTGTTCCGTCGCTTGGAACCTCTGCCACCAGAATCACCTTCGTCTGATTCAACGCCAACAGCCGGAATTAAATTCCGTTGTCCACCAAAAAACACTGGAAATGGCCACAACCGCCTCTGGTAATTGATGTTGGGCTAAATACCTCCACAGACTTCCTCACTCACTGCCATGGAAATACCTCCACCAACACCCACACAGCCTTCGTCGTCCTCGTCAACCATTCAATTGCCGCCGGATCTACTGCCTATTCCGCCGCCAGATTCAAAAACCGTCAACACCATTAACGCCGGAATCCCTGTCCCACGCACAACCTCTCCAACCTCTCTGTTGCCGAAACCGATTCGCCCAGTTTGGCGACGTTATGACTGGATTTGCTCCTCTGATGCTCGTCTACCAGCCTCTTGCCTCATAGTTGATTTTTTTTTTGAACTTATGTTATTGAATTCATCCATATAAATTTGAACTTGTGACCAATTTGCGATTGAACTTATCGATTATTTGACTTGACCTTTTACTTTTTGAACTATTGATGTGTGCTGGGAGTCATTGGTTGTTGATGTCCAAACTAGAAACGTATCATACAACTCCATTTTCTGAAAAATGTTATATCAGCTGGAAGGAGCGTATAAGGAAAAGAAGCAGATTAAAAAATTCAAATTTTTGAAAGGTTTGACTACGGGATATGCTATATGCACTTTATTATATCTAGGGGGTATAGGGAGGGGGTCGTGGCTTCCAGGTAGGAGTATATATCTAATAATCTATAATAAAGAGCTAGTAGTAATTATATTTTGAGTTGTGAGCTAGGAAAAAAGTGAATTAATATTGTGTACCCAAGGGGCAATTTCCCTTTTTTTTTATTGGGTAGAGGTGGGAAAGGGTGTTGAGGTCTGGGTGAAGCGAGGGAGGATGATGGTGGTGGTGAGAATTCCAATTTATAAGTCGTAAGTGGCAATGTACTTGTTTTAAAATTTTATAAACTGCTAATTGTTAAATATATTATTTTATGAAATATGTGCTTAAATTTATTATCAGTTTATAAGCTATTAAGAGCAGCTCAAATAAAAATGGTTCGTGATATGAATTTAAATTGTGTAGAGTGTGTTTAGCATTTACTTTTAAAATCTTTTATCAACCATATAAACAGGGAGGCAAGGTTCAGGTCCTGCAAATAACATTTGGAAAACTAGGGGCTATAAAATCTGTTTTTTTTTTTTTTTTCATCATGGAACTAGCTGCAGATTAGGGCGTTCTTGTTAATTTTGTTTTATTTCTTGGATTTGGACAAGTTAATTGTTTGATTCATTGAAGATATTTGCCATAACCTATATCCTTTGTTTGCATAATTTGCAGAAACATGGTTTCCCCCAAACCCAAACGGGTCATGTATCCGGAGTTTCTTGCCAGGTAACACTGTCACGGTTGTATCATGTTGTTTTTTTCCTTTCTATCTAGGGAAGTTGGTCAAAATGTCACTTTCAAAATTGCA
>JAPKLY010000289.1:581963-611785 GCA_026898435.1 Prunella vulgaris
ATTTGTGTTACTATATGAGCAAACACATGTTATTGTAATGATAAAATGCATTTTTATAAGAACAAACATGTGTTTCTTAATTTAATCACCACTCCTTTAAATTTAGGTATATTGTTCCATATAGTAATACACGTTTTTTACTATTTTATATATGTTATTATATGAAAGATAATTATTTCTATACAAAATAGGGTGACTTACATATTGGTTCAAAAAAGTGACTATATTTACAAATTGGTTCACAATATCTGCACAGAAGTGTAATTTTTTTCTGCACAGAAGTATATTTGTTTTCTGCACAGAATCAATTTGTAATTTTTGTCAATTTTGAGAACCATTTTGTAATTTTCCCTACAAAATAAATATATATTTGTGAAAAACCAATATTTATTCCTATAGTAACACACATTTTACTCTTACATTGTATGAGAAATATTTATTTTAATAAAAATAAATAAATAAATTTAAAAATGGTATTTAATCTGATAGTAATGCACATTTTATCTTACAATAACATGTATTTGCCCATATAATAACACAACTGGGAGTAAAAATCATGAAATTTGTCTAGTACGAGATTTGGGGAAAAATATCCAAATTCAATCCTACCCGGCCAAAATTCGCGAATTTTTGAATGACTTATTTCACATGTGAAATTTTCAATTTGTGTTTTAAAAGAAATATATATAATAACATGTTTTTACTAAATATTTTTAATTTTATTTAATTTGAATTAAAATTAAATATTTAAAATTCATTCATTTGAATATTTTAGCCAAACAAATTATTGAACAAACTTAAAATTTATTACTTTAAAATTTATAATCCAAATAACTCCATCTAAATACATTTCTGTTTAATTGAAGATCTTAATTTTCGGTGAAAGGAAACTAAATGTTTCAGGTAAGTCAAGAAACCTAGTTATTTATTAATTACTTGAGCAAACGAAACCTATCTAATTTGGATATTTTTAAAAGCAACTATTGAGAGGTATTATATTACAAAGAAAATTTCTAGGGAATATTGTTTTTCTAGGGCCTTTATAGATGATAACTTTGCGGGATTGTGAATATAAAGTACCAAAATTTATGTCTTGATTAAAAAAAAAAAGCAACCATGTTGTAAATTAGTACAAAATATTTGAAGAGATGCATACTTATATTTTTTTTATAGAAATATAATTTTTTTTACACAAAATCAATTTATAATTAGTGTTAATATTTGGAACTATTTTTTATGTTTTTTCTTAATTTTTTTTTAAATCAATACATTTTCTATTTCAAAATAAGTAACGTTTTAAAGATATAATTTGTTTCACATTGAGTGTTGTTGTTAAGTGTGGATAACTCAAGTAGTTAGAGCTCTAGTTGCCGATATTATGAGGTTTGGGCTCGAGACATGGCCGAGAGAGAAAAAATATTCCTTCTTGTGGTGGGGTGGCGACTCCCCTCTTGTGGAGATTACAGTTCCGATTGAGATGCAATTTTAGGTTGCAGTTACAGGTGGTCCTCTTCTAGTGGTGGTTGCAGATCCGGTCTATAGAGAGACGAAATGAGTGTCATATAACCGATGGTAGAATGAACAATGATTATTAATTATCTTAGAAAACTATTGTAATTGATTACCTTAATAAAATGGGGGCAGAACTTGTGGATCCTTTGCTGGTCATGTCGAGTAAAACAGATCTTCTCAAAAGAAAATCGTGCTAAAGAATATCTCAATCTCGAATCTTTGTTAGGTATTCCACATGTTCCACATAAATTTGCGCATTTTTTTTATTTGATCGTCTAACACAAATTTACACACTACTAAAAAGGGAAACATCGATTTGAGTGCACACTCACACATATTTACCTATATTCCACTATTTTTTTAAAGAAATGTACAAACCTCTCGTATATAAATTTTGTTTAGACAGATGGAGTATGCATTATTACGCTGGGATTGAAGGGTGAGTAGTTTTGTGGGGGTTTGGAGAGGGTGCTAGGGGATGGTACGAACATTCTTTCTGGGAGGATATTTGGTGTAGTGAGGAGTCTTTGAGGTCAAAATTCTCAAGGCTTTTTAGTGTGAACATAGAAAAAGATGGAATAGCAGGTCTCATGGGGGGTTGGTAAGGGAATGTTCGGAAGTGGAATTGGAAGTGGAGACGCCCTCATTTTGAACGGGAATTGAATACGTTTGATGCACTTGTGAATTCTCTTGACAGATCTTTTCCTAGAAGAGGGACTAATGATTGTTGGAAATGAAAGCGTGCATCAAATGTGGAGTATTCAACAAAGGCATCATACGAGTTTATTATGCAAAGAAGGATTGATCAACATGATGTAGCTGATAAAGAGAGAGGATTCAAGAATATATGGTGTAAGTTCGTTCCTCGAAAAGTGGCTGCACATGTGTAGCATCTTTTTCACGATCAACTACCTACAAAAGTAAACCTTCAAAGAAGAAATGTACTCAGTGGGTCAGACAACTTGAATTGTGTTTTTTGTGATAGTTGTGAAGAATCTGGGAGACACTTTTTCTTTGAGTATAATGGATCCTATAAGATTTGGATGAAAATCTTTGGATGGCTAAATATCTCAATAGTACAACAAGCTCATGTCATTCAGAATTTCTTAGTATGCCGATGCATTTTTCCCAGAAAAAGAGGTAAACAAATAGGTGGGTCCTATGAAAATTGAGAAATAGAGTCATCTTTAACAATAGTGTTGTTGTGCATTCAAAAATAGTTGAGAAGATGAAGATTAAAGTATGGTGTTGGTTGTGTGCTCATAGAGAGATAGACTTGAATTACTCTTTTGATAATTGGTTGCAAAATTCTCGAATGGTCTTAAATTGTTGAGTTTGATATTTTGAATTTCTCTTTTGGTACTGCTTGTACCTAATATCCTTTTATAAAATTCCTTTTACTAACCAAATTTTTTTTAAAGATAAATGTGTTACTATGATAAATGTGGTAAAATCGCGAAAAAATACTTAGTTTAAGAAACAATATCAAGAAAAAAAGAATCATTATATATAAATTTTTGTATTTTGTACCACACATTGTGGATATGTACGTATTTTGTACCACACATTGTGGATATGTACGTATTAAAGTTTTACATTTCTTAATTTTATACACATATTTTAAACTTATAGGATAATCGAGCTTAAAATAATTTAAATCAATCTTAATCATATATAAATTATACGATCGTACAATTCACGTGATATTTTAGTTCGATTTAATTTTACTTGGGTTCATTTGTCCTCCAATTAAAGATTTTAAAATACATATATTCTAAGTGATAGAATTAATCTCATCTAAAATTATACAACCGTGGTGATAAAATCCGTAAACATACTTTACCACGAAGATAAGTTGCATAATAACACAAAATAGATTCAATACGCAACTATAAGAAAATACGTATCTTTAATATATAGTATAATAATGTAAACTGTTACGTATACTCAAAGTGTAAAAAATTAGGCCAATATAGTGTAGGGAAACTGCATAGTAATTTTAAATGCATAATAATGACTAATCAAGCAATAGGCAATACGTAAGTAACAATTTATTAACTCAAAATTACGTACCTAAAATTGGAACCATCAGGGGAACTCCAGAGCCCCTCACCGAATAATTCAAAATTCATGAGTTGTTTGTATTATTATAAAACTAATAAATTCTTATGGAATAATTTATATTGTTAAAAAATATACAAGATACAAATAAGTTTCATAAATAATATATATAAAATAAAAATTAAATAGAAACACACAAATTTTCAGATTTTAACACAAATCAATAATATTTTTTTTGATTGGTAAATGTAAGTTTTTAGCAGTTAGAAGTTAGTTCATCTAGTCCTCAAATACTTTTATGTTCCATTTGGATGAATGGATTTGAAATTCGTGGATTTCACTCACAAATAATCACTATTTCCAAGTAAGTTGGGTGAATTTAATTACAAATACTTAAATTTGAATATATGTTCAAAATAGAGAAATTCTAAATTCTCATTCAAATCATATCATTAATTTGTGAAATCACTCATCTCTACCCTTTCATCTATATCTTTTCTATATTTTTTCCCTTTTCTCACACCTCTTTACAATTCATGATTTGAAATACTATATCTTCTTACATGTATTTTTTTTAAGATCAATTCATTTTTAAATACATCCACCCAAATGGGATGACTGGATTTGAAATCCGTGAATTTCACAGAAAAATAATCACCCTCTCGTTACCTTTTTCCTTCTCTATCATCACTTTATAATTATTAACTTGAAATATATGCTTTCTTTTAAAAAAAGATCCATTCATTTTCAAGTTCATCCATCCAAATAAAGCCTAAATTTTTCTACAGGCTACCTTATATCTCTGTTAATTCATTTCCAAAAGAAATCAAACTTGGATCACACACTCATGTGAGGAGGCCACACCAGGTAAACTAACACAAATCAAGAATAATTGGCTTGGTCTTTGAAATCAAATTTAACATAAATAAATTAAAAAAATTAAAAACTAAACTAACATAAATGAAAAACAAAAGAAAATGGATTTTCAACCAGAGGAGAAAACTAGGGTTTATACCCAAGGGAGTAGAAAGGGGATAAATCTATATATACCCAAATCTGCTGCATTATCCACACAATTGAAGTCAAAAACATGTTTGATTTTTGATTTGCGTGAGAATTGCTCATTTTTAGGGTGCTTAATTTGATTAATTTTATAGGATTCTATTCATTTTTATATTTTAAATTGATTTATTGTGCTTAATGGTCAAGAAAGACATTTGTTGATATTTTGTAGGAAATTGATGGTTTTTGGAGCAAAATACATCTTAATATTTTTTAAGGTAGCATTATTAATTTTGGATCAAGAAGAAAAGAAATGGGCTTAATTGTATGGCATAATTTT
Source organism: Prunella vulgaris (assembly GCA_026898435.1). NCBI lineage: Eukaryota > Viridiplantae > Streptophyta > Magnoliopsida > Lamiales > Lamiaceae > Prunella > Prunella vulgaris. The sequence goes on from JAPKLY010000289.1 coordinate 586,879, forward strand.
CGGCCAAATTGGTGATTAAAGGGAAGAATTATTCAAGGCCCAGTTGATAAATTGATTTGAGAGGAAATTTGGTTTTGTTGGCAGAAAATGGTATTGTTGTGTGGAAGTTTATAATTGTCAAGGGACCCACCCACATGAGTTTTTGAAGTGGAAAATCCAAATTGGTGTGTTGACCAAGAATAAGGAATGGCAAAAGAAGAAGACGTGGCCACTTCTCCTTCACACAACCATAACCTCACCCCTATTCTCACAGCTCTCAACAATCAAAAAGCTGCTGCCAAACCAACACCTACAATCATCCCATCTTCAACGCGCCTGTAGAATTTGAAGCCGGAAAAGCTCGCCACTCCACCGCTGCAAGTCTCGCCGGAGACCTCTTCCACGGCCCTATTGCCGGAAAATTCGAAGAACCCACCTCTCTTTTGCCGGAAATGAGGAAGAAGACGAACCCAACCACCGCAGCTCATTCGCCGGAATTCATTTCCAGCCGCCGTCGGCGAAGACCCATTTTGCCAGAGTAGCGAAGCCGCTTCCAGCCGCCGTCTGCAGCGCCTACAGCCGCTGACTCCCACCTCTACAACCACGCGCCGGAATTTTCTCCACGCCGGAATCCGCCGTCCGCCATGGAAATCGAAGAAGCCGTCGCTTCTCCTGCTCTCAGCTCCGTCCTTCGCTGCCGGAGTCCTTCCTCAGCCGCCGTTCTCTGCTAAAGCCTCGCCGGAATTCGTCGGCCCTGTTTCCATCCGCTCGCCGGCGAAGCACCTCGTCGTCACGCCGGAGAAACAGTCAATGTTTGGGAAAAGAGGTAAACGTATTTTTGCTTGAAAAATCGCTGAAGGGAGAAAACGTTTTTCATTTGTTCGCGCAATTGATAAGTTGCTGAGAGAAAAGGATGAGTTGCTATTCCCTTTTCAAAGAATCGTCATTTGTCATCGTGCAACTCAACTTACTCGAGCAGTGTAAAGGAATTTACGAAGCAAAATTGGAAAAGTAGTTTGGTCGAGCACGGCAACTCGATCGAGCATATCACAGAAGTCGTGGATGAGTATTTGAATTGGGCCAGATTATAAGGCCCATTTTATCTGTGGAGGGGCAACATATATATTCAGCATAGGTTTTCAAAGGAAGTTTTAGTCACGAAATTAGAGAAGAAATTAGAAGAGGAATTTGGAGGCAGCAGCTTTGTTTTTTCACATTTTTGTGGGGAGCTCCTCTCCCCCACACACTAGATAGTATTTTTATTTTTCTTGCAATTTCTAGTTAGAATTTCGATTGGGCATTTTAATTTCTTGAAGGTTGTGAAGCTGTTGAGACTCTAGAGGTCATATTTTTCTTTTATTTAAGTTCTAATGGTAACGTTTTTATTTAGCTTTTATTTTGTTATTTAGATTATGGGATTCTTTATTTTAGTTACGAGCTAATTGTTTCTTGTTTTGGAGGTTTGAATTATGATAGATATTGATGTGTTTGTGTTTTGATAATTTAGATTTTGCTATGAATTTGGTGATATGATTGTCTTAATGTGTTTTTCTTGATTTAATTAATTTATTTAATTTAGTATTCCATGATTAATGATTACATATTGCAACTAGGGTTGAGTGTGTGGTTATTTGGTCATGTGAAGAAATGTTAGGTGATTAATTAGATTTAATTAGTGTCTATTGACCCGAGAGGGGTAGATTGCTTAGAATTACCATTAAGGGACATTAGATGCTTTAATTGTGAATTATGGTGTTTAGTGAAGGGGGAAACTAGGAACGGTATCTATGCGAACCTCCTAGGACCTGTTTGTAGTTAATTAGGTGCTAGTTAACTAGAATTGATCACCCAAGCCTCAAAAGAGATCGGTCTTCATTTGCTTAGTGGTAGCCCTTATCGCACCCAATGAAATAGCAATTGATAGGTAATTAGGACACAAATACATTAGTTGAAATCGTGAGGATAGCACCCGAAGCATACATCTCTCTAGCACTTTCTTGGGTGATCCGAGATCCATCATCGCATAATGTAGGCGAGCTCCGCACTCCAACGGATCTGGGTGGGCCCTGGCGACCTGCTAAGCCTTGCGTAATTGTCCACATGCCAATAGTGTTAGTTCGCCAGATCAACATTTGCCCCCCAGCTCGCATGCACTATGACCTTGTCAAATGTGCAAGCGAGCTGGAAAACTCAAAACTCGGCGAACTCCCTATGGGTGATTGTCGGGCTGACAGGCGAACTCGACCCAGGCGGTTGCTTCTGGCCGACGTGGTGCGGGAATCCAGGGGTCATGCACGCCTTTTGAGACCTCGGTTCCCGCCGACAATCATATCATCTTTTAAATTTTTGCAAACAGGCCCCTGTATTTCGTGAATATTGCACCTCGTCCCGACGTCTATAAATAGGGTGAGGTGGATTCATTTCCTCACTTTCTGCATTTCGAATTCCAGAGCTTTCCCGGTGACAGATTTTTCTTATGTTCGACAGATTTTCGAAGGCTCTCCGAGGTAGGATTCGATCTTTCTTCCCCTTCTCTTCCATCTTTTATTTGATTTTTCTGTCGTTTCTTCGGGATTACGGGGTTTTAGACCGATAATCTCTTGGACTCCCTTGACTTTGGACTGTTGGATTTTGTACTAAGAAACTCTTGAACTTCACTGAGACCATGTCGACACATTTCTCGAGTAGGACTCTTTCGGACCGGAATCCTGATAAACGGCTAATAATTGAGGATGAGCCACCTCGGGTTTCATATGTGGAGATCGGCTCCAGCTCCGAGGCGATCTCGGCAGCTCGTCAGGTCTCCGGCGAGCTACGTCCTGATCCGGAGGAAGGAGCCTCCAGTTCTGTATACCGCGAGGTGTGGGAGGAAAGTGGCGAGGTCGCCCAAGAAGAAAGAGTCGCCAGTGGCAATGAAGGGCCCGAGGAGGTTGAGGAGGGTGTTGCCGAGGTCGGTGAGGAGGGTGGCGAGCTGGAGGAGGTCACGCTCGAATGGTTCCGCCGCATCGGTTTCCCGGAACCTCAGCTGGTTGAGTACCAGGTCCCTACCCAGGTGGTTCACCCATTTGATTGGAACGAGTATGTCGCCGAGTACGCGGCGAGGTTCCCTTGCCCGAATCGGGTACCTCGCGCTGACCCCACCGACCTGGAAGAAGTTGTCCCCTCTGAGTACAAAGCTGGCGGGGTGGTGAGCCTTATTGATGGCTGCGACCTGCCTATTATACGCAGGGAGTATCGCATCCCACTGGACATCTTTATGTATGCCACGATGAAGGATGAGCGGGCCGACGCACCTCCTGAGGGGATGACCACTCTGAATGTAGATGTCCTGAGGGCCGGGCTCACATTGCCGCTGCACCCGATCATTGGTCAGTATCTTGCTGACAATAATCTGGCCATCACCCAGCTCACGCCGAATGCATGGAGCAACCTCCTCGCCTCCCTGTCTGTCTTTGGATTGGAGGGTTATGAGAACGCGACGACCTCGGCGGACCTGGGCGAGCTTTTCGCCGTGACCAAACGGACACAGGACGACGCGGGATACTATTATCTGAAAGCTCGCCCGGGGGAGAAATTTCTCGGTGACCTGCCCAATAAAGTCCATGACTGGAAGAAACAGTTTTTCTTCGTAGGCGGTGACTGGCGAGCCTCTAGCACGTATCATGGACGGGGTGATCGTATTCCCACTCTGGAGGGATACGGGGAAGCCAGCAGTAGGTCGCCTGTTTCGGTGTGCGTGGGTTGAATTAGATATACTAATTCTAATTTTCTTTCCTTTTGCAGTTCCGAAGCGACACAAATCTAGCCGGGGCAGGCCTAAAGTGTCGGAGCAGTTCGACGTGGTACGCGCCATCTGCTGCTTGAGAAGCGAGAAGGATAGGCAGGTCGCCCACCTGTGCGCGCACCACTGCTTGCGGCTCGCCGGGCTCCTTACACTGTCGCACCACCTTGATATCCAAGGTCCCGAGCTCCCAGGTTCAACTCTTTCCAGTTCGCCTATGGGGGGGTGTATCTCGCCCATCATGCTGACACTTGTAATTTTTGTGCAGGTGGTAGCTTCGTTGCCATCCGGATCGCCGAGGTCCCCGAGGCCTATCAGCTCGTGAAAGAGCGATTCGAGATGGGCCCACCTCGCCCCAACAGACTTGCCCCACCGTCCGTGCTCGCGCTGGAGGCGAGCAAGGAGGCAGAGCTCGCCTCCAAAAGGGGAGAGGCAGGTGGATCGGGAGCTCAAAAGGAGAAAGCCAAGGCTCCTGAAAAGTCCAAGGCACCTGAGGTCGCCCGGGCCGGCCGAGGTGGGGGACGAGCTGCTGCCCCCTCCGAGCGAGGTCGAGGAAAGAGGGGGGCTCAAGGGGGTGGTGGATCCCAAGCTGGCGAGGAGGATCCCCCAGCTCGCAAGAGAACGAGATACACCGGCCTAGTCGACGAGGAGTCCGACCGGGCTAAGAGGACCTCGGCGAGGTCAGGACAGGGGGGCTCTGTTCAATCCACCACCCCACTGGCGGCCACGCCCATTCGGAGCTCGCCCCCTTCGCCTTCTCCATTCGGGGTGCAAACCACCGACGACACGCTGCTGGGTTGGGATCCTGATCGAGTTCAGTAAGTAGCTCACCCAATTGACTTTCATTGCTTATTAATCCTTTATTTTTCTAACATTTTTCATCTGTTTCGATCTCACAGTTATGCTCCAATCGCCTTCCCGAACCGCCACGAGGTTCTGCATGCCATTGAGCGATCTCGCTCTCTCACTTCGATGAGGAATCTCCCTCCGGGCATAGCCCGGGATGCTGTGAGCGAGATGCCGAGGCATTGGACGACCCCGTTGGTGGCGGGTATTAACAGTCAGGACCTGAGGGAGAACCTCCTTCTCTCGGGCCACTATGCGAGTAGGTTGGTGCTCGCCAACCAAAAGGCCCTCGAGCAGGTCGCCGAGCTGGAGGCAGGTCACTCCGATAGGAACAAGCGGATGCTGGCGTTGGCGGACTCTGCCGACAAAGCAAAAAAGCAGGCGCAGCTCGCCGAGGAACGGGCCGAGGCATCGTTGGCCACCGAGCAAAGCGCCCTCCAGCAGCTTGAGACCGTCCAACGTCGGCTCGCCCGGCTCGAGCAGGAGACGGAGGCGAGGATAAAAGCCAAGGAGAAGGAGCTCGCCGCCCAGCTCGCCCGGGAGGTCGGCAACCACGGGATTACGAAGAAGGATCTCGCACTGCAGCGGGGTCTGGTGAAGAGCTCCAACGCCGAATGTGAGAGGCTAAGGGGCGAGCTGGAGGCGAAGGCTAACGAGGTCGCCGAGCTGCGGAGTGTTGCCTCCTCCTCACCGGACCTGGCGGCCGTTAAGGCCGAGGCCTCTGACAGAGGATGCGTCCAATGTTATGCTGAGGTTTTACGGACTCTCTGGTGGGCGCGAGCTCACAAGGATGATGAGGTGGAGGCAGTGGTGGGTGATTTCAATGCCTGCCTGGACTGGGTTCCCTTTCCCCGATGGCGCCGAATTGGACATCGGTGACCTCCCGGAGCTCGGCATACCCCTCGACTTCGTGCCTGCACGATTTCAAGTTATCAAGACAGTCGAGGTGCCGGAGCTGGGTATTGTTGAGGGCGAGGTCGCCGGCGGGGAGGAGCAGATCCCTCTCACTGTTGCACAGCTCCAAGAAGCTTGTGGGGATGCTGTGTTGAACCTCAGCGAGCTCGACACCACCGGGCTTACCGGTAATATCACCACTGAGGCCGAGCTCACCCTCCCATCCGACCCGGTGGCTCCTGGTTCCAGTGAGGTGCCTGCCGATGCCCCTCCTGCTGCTCCGGATGTTTAGGCTTTTTCATGCTTTGTTAGACTAGTTTTTACTTTCCAAGTTGTAGTAGGTCACCGGGTTGTGGAGCTCGCCCAGAAGGAGCTCTATTTTTGTAGCCTTTCATTTTTGCTTCAAGTAGATGCAGCTCGCCGGGCACATGCAGCTCGCCCAGAAGGAGCTTTTTGTAGTTCAAAGATGGCCAGCTGGTCGGCCTTTGTGGCCAGCACTACTGCTCATACTTAGGATTTTTTCAAGTATATTTTTTACTTGAAAATTTCTTAAGTATCTTTTGAATATAAGTCGAGCATTTTTTGTCCAACTCTTTTCCTTTATGTATTTGCGCTTTTACGTTATAATTTTTAAAATAGCTCGTTCTTGTTTATTTTCTTGGTACATAATTGTTCGTCTTATTCTACTTTGAGAAGCGAATCATTCATTTCACGTCACTTTCGACTACGAATTGTACCTCTGTTTTTAGAGTGCGTATTCTTCGTCTTATGCCACTTAGGGCCGCGAATCGTTCGTCTTAGGCCACTTAGGGCAGCGAACTGCACTTCGATTGATTCACGTTGGGCCATTGGGTTTCATGAACCTTGCCTTAGACGTTTTTGTCTTTTTCGCAAATTTTTCTAACTTGTGGCAGTAGGTGCTTAGCAACCCTTTAAGAAGGGTACCTTCGCGACCTTGGGCACTTTGGCCTTTGCCTTCGAGCTATTTAATTACAACGCTTGGGACCTTGATCCTTGTGCATTACGGATTTTTGAGCATGTGGGCGAGCTGGACGGCGAGCTATCAGGGGTAGTGGGCGACCTGGTGCAGCTCGCCTGGTTGGAGAGCTGCACAGGTCCAAACACTTGGGAATTTTTCTGAATTTTTACAGCAATGTAATTTACATCGGTTGCCATCTACATTTCTGATGCAAACCTTCGACTAGTCTATTACAGGATTCTAGTCTATTGGTAGAACTTTTTTAGATGTGCCGAGCTCCAGGTGTATGATGAAGCTTTGCCTTCTGCGTCTTCTAGATCATAGGTACCGTTTGGCCAAGCTGCGGTGACCCGGAACGGGCCTTCCCAGTTTGAACCGAATACGCCTGGCGGGGCTATCAATTTCTTTTTTAACACCAGGTCTCCGACCTTGAATTTTCGATCTCGGACCTGAGAGTTATAATATTTTTCCGCTCTACGCTTGTAGGTGGCGTTCTTCATTTCTGACGAAGCTCTGGTCTCTTCGATCAGATCTTTTTCTACTGCCAAGGCTTCATCATTCTTTTCTTGATCATATCCCACCACCTTCCAAGTCTTGTTCTGGACTTCTACCGGGACTACGGCTTCAGTCCCGAAGGCTAGGGCAAACGGGGTCTCCCCGGTGCTGGCCCTATAGGAAGTTCTATAAGACCATAGGACCTCCGGGAGTTCGTCTGCCCAGCTTCCTTTCTTCTCGTCGAGGCGGAGCTTCAAAATGTGTTTTAGAATCTTGTTCACCGCCTCGACCTGGCCGTTCGACTGGGGATGATATGGAGTTGAGTAGTGCTTCTTGATGTTCCATGAACTGCAGAAGTCTCTCAACTTCTGTCCGTCGAACTGCCTTCCGTTATCAGTGATGACCGACTGCGGGAGCCCAAATCTGCAGATCAGATTTTTCCAAATGAAGCCAATCATCCTTTCTTGGGTTATAGTTGTGAGAGCTTCGGCCTCAGCCCACTTAGTGTAGTAGTCTACTCCTACAACAACAAACTTTACACCGCCTCTACCAGGTGGAAATGGGCCGATCAAGTCGATTCCCCATTTCGCGAAAGGCCATGGGCTGAACACCGACTTCAGCTGGTTGGCTGGGGAGTGGATGTTAGGTGCGAAAAGTTGGCACTTTCGGCACCTTCGAGCGAAGCTGATGGTATCTTTGCGAAGAGTGGGCCAGTAGTAGCCCTGCCTGATCGTCTTGTATGCCAATGCCTGCCCCCCAGCGTGACTCCCACAAGTCCCTTCGTGAATTTCTTCTAACACTTTGGACCCCTGCTTCCTAGTTAGACACTTGAGTAGGGGTAGGGAGAATTCACGTTTGTAGAGTTGGCCATCCAGCAGCGTATATCGGGCAACCTGCTTTACTAGCCGGCTAGCTTCCCAGGTGTCCACGGGGGTTGTTCCGTCTGTTAAGTATTTTTGGATTGGGGTGCGCCAATCTTCACCATCTTCACTGTCCTCTTGCCCCCCACTCGAGGTTTGATTTATCTTGTAGTCAAACATCGAGGGGTTTTCAGTGTAGTGATCACAACCTCAGTGAACTCGGCTTCGCCATTGCTGGTAGCTAGCCGGGCTAGGGCGTCTGCTTGTGTGTTTTCCAGCCGCGGTATCTGATTGATGTAAACTTGCGTAAACATCGATATCAGATGCGCGACTATCTTTTGGTAGATCATCATCTGCTGGTCTTTTGCCTCATATTCCCCCCGGACTTGGGATATTATTAGCTGGGAGTCTCCGAAAACTTGAAGATTGGTTGCCCCCACAGCTAATGATAGCCCAAGTCCTGCTATCAACGCTTCATATTTCGCCTCGTTGTTGGTTGCTCGAAAGTTGAACCGGATTGTGGAGGTGAAGACTTATCTGTCTGGGCTGATCAAGACCACGCCGGCGCCTGCTGCTATGCTGGTTGATGATCCATCCACGTAGAGATGCCACGGAGCTATACGCCCCCTCGTCGGATCTTGTGGGAAAGTTAGCTCGACGATGAAGTCGGTAAGTGCTTGTCCCTTGATCGCTGTTCGGGGTGCGTAGGTTATACCGTATTGGCTGATCTCTAGTAAACATTTCAGCAGGCGTCCGGCGGTGTCTGGACGCTGTAGTATTTGGCGTAGTGGGAACATTGTCAGTACCTCTACCGGGTGGTCAAAGAAGTAGGGCCTCAATTTTCTAACACTCATCACCAGTGCATAAGCCAGCTTCTCTGTTGGGGTGTACCGCAACTCAGCTTCATGTAAGACTTGGCTAACATAGTACACTGGTAGGTGTGTTTTGGCCTCCTCTCGGACCAGGACGGAGCTAATGGCTACCTCCGACTCAGCTAGGTAGAGATATAATTTCTCTCTAGGTACCGGCTTTGACAGGACCTGCGTATCTGCCAGGTATGCCTTAATGTCTTCGAAGGCCCGTTGGCATTCACTTGTCCACACGAAGTGACTTTTTAGGTGGAGCTTGTTGGCTTTGGCCTCCTCCTTGTACTTTCGTGTGTTTGCCTTGATTGCCTCGAAAAATGGACGATTTCAGTCACCGGATCTGGAGATGAATCTGTTCAGGGCCGCCATGCATCCAGTCAGTCTTTGGATTTTTTGGACGAAATCGGGTATACCCATCTCGATTATGCATTGAACCTGTGTTGGGTTGATCTCGATTCCACGTTGGCTAACTAGATGCCCCAGGAACTTTCCGGAGTGCACGCCGAAGCTGGTCTTTTTGGGGTTTAACTTCATGTTGTAGTGGCGTAGTATGTCGAAAGTCTGTTTTAGGTGATCCAGGTGGTCCTCCTTTCTCAGACTCTTGACAACTATGTCATCCACGTACACCTCCATGGATTCGCCAATGTGTTGGTCAAACATTTTGTTCACCAATCTTTGGTAGGTGGCTCCGGCATTGATGAGTACGAACGGCATCCTTTCCCAGCAGTACATATTCTTGTTGGTGTATAACACCGTATGTTCCTGGGCATCTGGGTGCAGAGCTATCTGGTGATAGCCCACGAAAGCGTCCATGAATGTCATCATTTCATGGCCTGCGGTGCTGTCCACCAGCTGATCGATGTGAGGCAATGGGAAGTTGTCCTTCGGGCATGCTTTGTTCAGGTCCGTGAAGTCGATGCAGAGCCTCCATGTCCCATTGTGTTTCTTTACCAGGACGGGGTTTGCAACCCACTGCGGACACAAGGCCTCCTTGATGAGCTTATTGTCTAACAACTTTTCGACTTCCACAGTCAGAGCTGTGTACTTGTCTGGTCCATACTTTCTTCGTTTTTGGCGTACGGGTCTCCTCGTCGAATCTATGTTAAGTCTGTGGCAAGCATGTTCCAACGGGATTCCCATCGTCTTCGTGGGACCAGGCAAACACGTCCAGGTTGGTCATCAAGAACAGCTCCATCCTCGACCGGTACGGTTCAGGTAACTCAGAACCGATGAAAAGTTCCAAGTCCCTTTCCGGGTCCACCAGGAGTGCTGTCAACTCTTCCATGGGGGTGGCTTTTCTCTTTTGATTTTTCCACCTCGGGTCGCTAATGAACTCGTCCCACTCTTCTTGTGACATCTGCGCGGGCTCGTGGCCTATGCGCGGTTCGATGTCGTCGGGTTGGCTTTCTGCTTGGGTGGACTCGCCAGCTGTGAGCACCTCCGGTGGTTTGTCAATTTGGAGTAGTGCGGTGACTTGGGGAGTTGGGTCAACGTCCATTGGTGTTGGTTCTTGACCTCCCGCAGGTCCCTCACCTTGGGCCTCATCGGCTACCTCCATGGGAGTAGGCTGCTGCCCCTGCGCAGGTACTGACTCCTGCGCAGGTCTCGACACTTGGGTTTCTTCCAAGTCCTCCATTGGTGTCGGTTGTGTGTCTTGCACAGGTCCAGTGCCTTGGTTGATTTCTGACAAATCGCCTACCTCCATCATCTCGGTTTCGACCGAGATGACGTCTAGGATATTTGGCTCGTCTGCAGGAATCTGTACGTTCTCTTCGAGGATATGGACCTGTGTAACAGACTTCTTGACCCGGCCGTCTTTGATCTGGAGTAAACACTCTCGGGCCTTTTTCTGGTCAACTTTTATAGTTCCGGCACCTTTTGGAGTTGGGAATTTTAAACAGTAGTAGTAGGTCGAACACGCCACTTTGAATTCATTAATGAATGGGTGACCAAGGAACCCGTTGTAGGAGGACTGCTGGTTGACAACAAGAAAATCTATGAGCCTAGTCAGTCTCCTTTCGGGATCCTCAGCCGATACAAGCTGGACGCTCAACCTAACGCTACCTAGGGGGACGGTTACAGCCTCTCCGAACCCCACTATCCTAGCATTGCTATATGACTCAAAATCACCTAAGGCATCCAAGGTGGATTTGAAGAGAATGTTGGTGAATGCGCCGGTGTCCACAAGCAGCCTGTGAACTCGGACGTTCATGATGTTGGCGGTTATCACCAACGAGTCGTTGTGGGGCATCAGTACCCCTTCTAGGTCCGCCGAGGAAAACGTCAGCCCATCAGTAAGCTGCGAGACGGTCCTGGGGCCGGAGCTGCCCTCCTGGACTTGGTTTATGGCTCGGATTTCGGCCTTCCTTTTTCTCCTGGATATGGAGATCCCCCCGTCCTGGAGACCTCCTGCAGCTCCGATCTTCTCCTCGAGAACCAAGAGTTCCCGGGTGGGCTCCATATTTTGCTGAGGTTGGGGAGGTGCCCTCCGCCTGTTATGGGGACCAGGTTGGTCTGCTTCCTCTTCCTCGTCATCGGAGGTAGCCCTCCTCTCGAACCTCGATCTCTTAGCTGGGGCCTTCTTCACGAACTCGGCCAATTTCCCCTCTTCGTAAAATTTCCAGAGTTGTTTGAGGAGGTCTCGGCATTCGCTGGTGAAGTGGCCGATGGCCTGATGGTATGCGCAGAATTTGTTGGGGTTGAGCTTCGTGCGGTCCTGGCGGATCCGCCTTGGCTCTTCCAGCATGGCCTTGCCTTTGACAGCAGTGAAGACGTGGTCAACGGAGACAGTGAGGACCTGATTGAGCTTTTCTTTGAGCTCGTCTCCCTCGCCAAAGGCCTTTAAGTTCCGGGGAGCTTTGTAGGCGCCCCAGGACTTCTTCCCGTAGGGCTTCCTTTTCTCGTGGGCACTGATTTCTTTCAGTAGTGCCTCCTGCATAGCTGCGAACACTCCCGCCTTGTGACGAAACTCGCTGTAAGTGTTGGGACATGCGAGGTGCATCTCCTTCCATAGGTCGGTGCCTCTCCTGAGACGACCTTGGTGTCCTCACTCACCGGCTCGCCTTCCAGCTCAAACCTTTCCAGGTACTGCTGGTCGGTCTCGCTCTCGCCTTGGTGGATGTTGGCGAGTCGATGCTTCTGGGTAAGGTAAGATCCGAACTCAGAGAAGTGGGCCAAAAACTCCCGCGAAAGTTGGCCAAATGAGCAGATTGACCCCGGGGCGAGCGAGGAGAACCAGCGGTGAGCTCGGTCCCCTAGGGTTAGCAGGAAGTTCCTGAACTGGGTGGAGTCGGTGGCGCCGACCGAAATCATGAAGTTTGCGTACTTGGCTAGGTGAACTTTCGGGTCTGATTCGCCTTCGTATGCGGACATCACCGGGAATTGAATTTTCTTCTGGACCGGTGCACGGAGAATGGCAGGTGCTAATGGAGAGGTGGGGAGAGTCGTGGCGTCAGGTCCGCCAGACTTGGCTGCTACTTGTGCTTGTAGCATTTCAACGGCCCTTTTCAGTGAGGTCAGCTCGTCATCTCGGGTCACCTCCGACGGAGGGTGCTCAAAGGTCGTGTGTCTCGCGGACGCACGTCCTTGAAGTGCCTCACTCTGGGGTGACCTCTCGGTGACGGGTTGGAATTGACATCCGCCCTGAGGGCCTAGTCGGTCAGTGGCGGGCCTTCTTAGTCTTTCATGGGCAGACCTGCGTGGCTGCTGGTCGGAGTCCCCGTGGGATGCAGCTGGGGCGGCCGTCCGCTCGTTCTCCCCGTATCTCGGGCCCAGGCGGCCTTGGAGGACTTCCCTCCTTTGTGATTGGTGGGTGCCAGATGCCCCGGTGTAGGCCGACTCCCTTCCGGTGTAAGGAGCAGGATCCTCCTCCACCATCTTGGCCTTGCTGGTCCTCTCCCTGCACCGGCGAGCTTGTGCCGAGCTCACCTCCTGCTCGGTGGGGAGTACGCTGTAGTCCCCTCTGGTTTGGGTGCCCTGAGTGGGCCTGGTCTGCTCCCGAGTTTCGGTAGCTGGAGCTCGCCTGGGTACAAGGGCGAGCTCGTCCTGCTGTCGCTGCTGCAGCCTTTGTAAGGTTGCGATGGTGCGTTGGAGCTCGTCAGGGTTGGTGGCCAGGTCCCTCAGGGCGGGGGCCAAGTCATCCTGGGTCACCGGCACTCGCGGAGGTCGCGGAGCTGCGGTGCTCTTCTGAGGAGGTGGCTGTGATGTCTCCACCATCTGGCGTGAGGTCTCCACCTCGGTCTGGTTTCGATCACCCTCTTTAGACCTTCCCGCAGCTGCGGAGGCCTGTCCCTTAGCGGCTCGAGTGTTAGCCATTTTTGGGTTTCGGAGGGGGTAGCTCGCTGAAGGTTGCCGGAGTGGAGAGAGGTCGCCGGGGTGGTGGAGGTCGCCGGAGTGGTGGTCGTCCAGCTTAGGTGGAGCTGTGCAAGTTTTCGTCTAGCCTCGCGTGTGACGAATTATCTAAAATTCGGTTTATTCGAGTGCACGCGCGCGTTTGAAAGCTTGTTCCGGGCAGATTTTGTAAAATCTGGAAATTCGGGTTTTTATCCGGAAACCTGGGTTCTTCGTTCAAGGGATGAAGATGTATGTGTATCTTCAAGTGTTCTTGAGTTTTATCAAGAACACCTTCAAATCTTCAAACAAACCCTAACTTTTTGTTCTTGAAATTTTTTTAATTTTTCAGATTCACTCTCCTTCTAGCGCCAAATTGTTGATAGAATTTACTGATTGTGTTCGTTTATGTGGCTTTGCGACGGATTAATTCTACCAAACAATAATCTTATGATTTTATGTTCTTGAGGAAGGAGAGTAGATAATTTAGAGAGAGAAATATTGCAATGAAAATTGTATTGATTGTGCCAGAATTAATTGTGTGAATAGTACAAGAGAGGTCTTATTTATATGTGTATGAGTGTGAGACGGCACCTTACGAGCCTATGTGGCTTCCGGTGTTGACGAGGGTTCCTTACCCTCGTCTTGGTCTCTCACACTGCTTCCTTTATCATGCCTCGTCCTACTACTATGTCTTAGGCTAGACGGACCTCATTAAAAACCTCGCCGTAAACCACCCTTGTGGATAAACCGGACAGAGGGAAAAAGAGCACACCGTCGGGGTCCTATTTGACTAATGGGCGAGCTCATGGGCGAGCTCGAAGGTGGACTTCAGTGGTTTGGGCGAGCTCCAGTGCCTTGCGTGGCTTACGAACGTTATGCGATGATGGATCTCGGCGAGGCCTTCCTGGGGATACGAGGCGAGCTCTGGGCGAGCTCTAGGATGACAGAGGTGAGCCCTTTTGGGCGAGCTATGCAGCTGAGTTATCCCCATGTAGGCGTGCTCCGCACTCCAATGGATCTGGGTGGGCCTTGACGACCTGCTAAGCCTTGCGTAATTGTCCACATGTCAATAGTGTTAGTTCGCCAGATCAACAAATACCATAGTGTCTTAGTCTTGTATGCAACAGGTGCACCGTGCAACTCAAGTTCATTTTTAGAAAATATTATTGAGAAATCACACATATTACTAAAAAATGTATTTTTAATGGTATGATTTTCTAAGAATAATTTGTGTAACTTTTCAGTAATAAATGATGTAGCTTTTCAAAAGTACATTTAAGTTACACAGTGCACGTAGTACACAAGAGACTTACTCTACCATAATATATCTTAGACCACGATATTAATTCATAAGCCTAATAACATCAACGAATCCATATAATGATTTCTATTATAAGCAAATTTACAAAAGAATGAGAGGAATACAAATGGTATTAACAATCATTGAGATAAAAGAGTTAATTTAGGGCTCATTTGGTTCGTAAGATAAAAGTATCTATCCGCAAAAAATATGCATGTTTTTGGCGGATAGATACTTTTATTTACGAACCAAATAAGCCCTTAAGTTACAACAACTACAAATATTAAAAATCTTACGCCCTTAACTTATATATCAACATACATTCAAGAAAACTTATTCCTTCACTTGAACATTACACATGCTAAGCTCCCGGAGAAGCCGGTGGGGCGTGGCCGGAGGTGCCACCAACGAAATGTTTTACTGCTTTTCGTCTAATGGGCACCTTGAACCGCCACTACCCGGGATGTACGTGCACGGAGAACTCCCGGACGATGGCACATTTCCTCGAAGAGACGCAACTAATAATGGGTCTTGGTCCGATGCTTCCGTTGCATTTGCTTGATCTAAGGAAGTCGATAGCAAGAATATGATAAGAACAAGAACAACATTACGCCTAGAAGTTGTCATTTCTCAAGGGATTTTTTCTTTTAAATTGGGTAGAAAATTAAAATTGGTTAAATGTAATGAAATATATATAGATTAAATTTTGGTCTTGCACGTTAGCGCCATTTCATTTCTATTAAAAGGCACTGGTTTTTGAATGTTTGGTGTATTAATTGCTCGAAAAATTGATGGCGATGAGATCGCGCTAGCATATAATTGCAAAGAGGTTTTCCAAAAAAGTCGAAGAAATATGCGGATCAATTAATTAAATTATTTTGCTACACTTTTAATTATTTCATTAGTTGCCATGTTAATTTTAATTAGTAATCTTTTGCTAATTTTCACTGAAAAAAATGCGGGTTTTAGCAATCGCCCTAGCGACCGCCAAACGGTCGCAAAACATAGATAGCGATCGTTTTTGCGACAATCTTTTGGCGGTCGCTAAAACACCAGTCACAAACATTTAGCGACCGCTTTTATGTGGCGGTTGCAAATTTACGACCGTTAAAACGGTCACAAAGGTAGTTGCAAAAAATGTCCTGGCATTGATCCGGTTTGATTTTTTAAAATTAACGACCGCTCAAATGCGGTCGCTAATTATGTTAATTAATTTTTATAAAAAAATTTATTATAATTTTGCGCGATCGCTAAATTTATATTAACGACCGCTTTTGGCGGTCGCAATTTATTTTAAATAATTATAATAATATATTACATTTTTATTTTGCGACCGCTGTTGGCGGTCGCTAAATATAATTTAACGACCGCCACTAGCGGTCGCTAAACTTTTACGTAGCAAAAAAAATGTGGCCAAGGTGGTTCGAACCTAGGCCCTTTCGAGGGCTGGCTGGGCTTGAACCACTTGGTCACGAACCCAACATCTTAACCATATCATCACATATTTTATATGAGCCTTATTTGGCTCAGAATAAATGTTGCAAACTTTGTGCCTGCAAGGAATCGAACTCGCAACCTCTAGGCATCTCAAAGGTGGCTGTTCCACTCTGACATTTGTTACTTTCGTTTATTTTTCTACAACTAATTGTATATAACTCCAAATTAAGTCACGTTTTTTTTAAAATCCATCAAATTAATTTCTTTTCGTCTCTAATTTATTAATGTATATATGTTTCAATAAAATTTTGTTAATGTTATAAATTTTATAATTTACATTTCTCATTTTTTTTATTTTATTCGTCTTTTTACAATTAATAGTATATAAAATCCAAATCGTGTCTCATTTTTTTTAAATTCATCAAATTAATCATTTGATACTTAATATAAATATATATATATATATATATTTCAACCGTAAAAATGTAATGTTATAAATTTAATAATTTACAATACCAAAATTTTAATTTGTTCATTTTTATTCAATTAATTGTATATAACACCAAATTAGCCACAAATTTTAATATTCTAAATTACTACAATTTGATATCATAAAAAATAATTTTAAGTAAAACATAAAATTTTAAACATTCAAAATATATTAATAAAAAGTTAAAATACTTAATATTCAATTAAAAAAAAAATTTGTTCAACATAACTAGCCGTTAAAATTAAAATCGGGCTCTCATCCTTCAAGATCCCCACCATCGGCACCCTCATTCCCACGACCCGTACTAGCACCACCACCCGTACCGGCATTTGCCTCATCATCCGAGTCCTCCGGAAGTGGAATATTAGTAGCTTGAGAAACTTGAGTCAACCAAGCCTGCATATTCCTTTCTTTTCTCTCTTGCTTGGACAACTTGTCCTTCAACTCGGCCACTTCCTGCTGGAGATTGACGTCAGGATGAGAGGACATAGAATATGATGCTGAGCTCCGGTGGTGCGTCTGACAGGCAATCTTACTGTAAGCTCCCAACCCTAGTATCTTACCCCTATTGACTCCGGCCAAATCAACATAGAGACGGTCCTCATCAATAGGGGTAGGTGTAGGGTTCTCCGGAGTAGGTGCTGCTTGTGTCCGAGCCTCATCGAGAGCAGTTCTAAACTTGTTCTGAAATTAAACAAAATAAAATATTAACTTTATTTTAATAGAATAATTAAAATCTATTTAGTAGTACATTCTAATTAGATACTTACGTGAAGCTCGGTGGTGCGGGCATACGTGGATTTCCCAGCCTCATTCACTGGGTGAAGAATGGAAAGAGACTCGAAGAGTTTGGGCTTCCTTCCGTACTCTTTCTCCTTTAAGAATGAATTATAATAATTTAATTAAATATAATAATCAATTATAATAATTTAAATAAATATAAGAATTAATTATTAAAATACTTACAAAGGCGAGCCCGTGCTCGTAGGCGGTCTGAGAGCCACCACGATGTATGGCGACTCCTTCTCCGTTCGGGTTGCTCATCTAATTTTCTCGCGCCTTACGAGCCCTCTCCTGGTGTGCCGGATCGGTCCAGTAACCCACCAATCCGTCCCAAATCACCCGTCCATCATCGTCTTTGCCCAAGTCAATCGTCACCCCTTTAATTATCCATTGCTTCTTCATCTTTGAGACGATTTCCTTCATTCTGCCCTGTGCTCTACTGCACCATAGCTCCTCCACCCTAACGTTGTCTGCCGGATCCCAAAAGCATAATTTCTGCAATTCAAACAATTCCCAACAATTAATTACTCAAATATTAATAATTACTCAAAATATTAATTATTACGCAAATATTAATAATTTTATACCTTAAACTCGTCAAACATCGCTTTCCTTGTGCGCTCAGGTACACCAGTCCACGATGCAACTCCATAAGGCCAGATGACCCTCATAATACACGTGGTGACGTTCTTAGTGACCGTGTGGCCCGGAAGCAAGCTGAATAAAAAAAATTATTTTAGAAATTATTATATAACAATAAAACAAAATAAATTATTAATTTACTTACTGTCCCTCCTTTACTTCAATAAACTGTCGGGTCTCACGTAGAGGGTGTTGCCGCGATGAAGATCCGGCCTCATGAGACTAGGAGGGCGGGGGCATCAAACAATCAGGGGCTCAAATCTCTGGTAAAGGGAGGACTCGTGGCCTCCTCCCTCTCCCTCTCCCCTGACCGTCACTCTCAATTTGATCGGGTTGTTGACTCATCTATACCAAATAAACAATCAACTACTCCCTCCGTCCCAGAGGAACTTGCAGGTTTTCCTTTTCGGGACGTCCCAGAGGAACTTGCAAGGCCAAAAATGGAAACCCTTTTATAAATTTCACCCTCACAATATCTACATTTTTACACAAAATGCCACTACTTTTTCATTTTTTGGGCCCACATTACACTCAATCCAACTAACTTCTTTACTTTTTACATAAAATTTTTCCAAATTAACCCTCAAAACACTATTTTTTTTACTTTATTCATTTTTCCCTTAATTTGTGTGCCCTCCACCCCTTGCAAGTTGCTCCGGGACGGAGGGAGTAATACATATCAACACTAAACAATATCAACACTAAACAATCAACTAATACTAACAATATCAACACTAAACAATCAACTAATACTAACAATATCAACACTAACCAATCAACTAATACTAACAATATCAACATCAATATCTTAACAATATAACACCAATATTTTAACAATAACACCAATATCTTAACAATATAACACTAATATCAATAATATCTTAACAATAACACCAATATTTTAACAATATAAACAAAATTTTAACAATATTTTAACAATATATAAACTATTACCTTTCACCGGATGAGCGATGGCGGCGGGAGGCTGGAGGTGCGACGGCGGCGGTTGAGGTGCGAGGCGACGGCGATGACGGTAACTCTTAGTGGTGGCGACGGTAATAATATGTGGTGGCAACGGTAATAATTCATGGTGTTTTTACGATTCTGGTGAAAATAGGATATAAGTGGTCGCAAATTTTGCGACCGGCAGTAGCGGTCGCTATCTTACGCGGTTTTGGCCACTTGTCGATTCAGAGTACATAGTCAAAGGCGGTGATTAGCGACCGCCATAGCGGTCACTAATTATCTAATGGCGGTCGCTAATTGCTAATTCCAATTTGTTTACCGCCTATTCCCCCCGCCTTAACATTTTGCGACCGAAATAGTTATTGTATATTTGCAACCGCCAGTAGCGGTAGCTAATATTTATTTTTTTGCTGAATTTTGTTTTGTTATTGTGTTAACCTTGTTAATTATATTATGATACTAACCCAACTTATAATACATGCACAAGTTATTCTAAAAAATAACAATATTAATTAATTAAACATTCGCTTAATTAATCATCCTCGTCATCATTATCTTCCTCATTATCATGTTCCTCGTCATCTTCTTCCTCATCATCTTCTTTCTCAACATCTTCTTCTTCTTCATCATCTTCCTCATCATCTTCTTCTTCCTCAACATCTTCCTCGTCATTTTCATGTACTTATTCTCCTTCCTCTTCGTTCTCAACAATTACCATATCTGAATTTGCAGCCACTAAATCAACTGAAGAATTTATACCTTCGTCCTGAACCACTGTTTGAACCTCTTGCACTTCAGTTTGGAATGAATCTTCAAATTGTGTAGTTTCTAATGTGGACAAATTAGGCATTTCCACCAACGACCTTGCCTTGACCTTGACCACTGTTCTTAAGTTTGGTTTGCCTGAAATCGGATACTTGCAATAATAAACCTGAGATGCTTGTGATGCAAAGATGAAGGGGTCGTATGCAGCTGGATATTTTTTGTTGATGTTAAGATCAACGATCTTGTAGTTTCCATCGACTCTCTTCCCTTCTCGACCCGGATCAAACCATTCACAGAAAAACAAAACAATTTTTCTCCGTGGCCACCCTGGATATTCAACTTCAACCACCTCTTGCAACACACCATAGTAATCGACCGGTGCTTCGTTGAAGTTTCCACTGGTAATGCAAACACCGCTGTTTGAAGTGGCTTTTACTAAAGCATACACAGCTGTCTGAAATTTAAAACCATTTGCATAGTACCCATTATAACATGTCACTTGTCGTAGTGGTCTTTTGCTCAAAGCTTCAAGATGTGGATTCTGAAGCTGATTACTTAGTCCCTACAAATATTAGATTATTACAAAATTAATATGAGGTAGTGTTACATACCATTTTTTGGCGAATATGAGGTAGTGTTATATACTCCCTCCGTCCCAGACCAATTTGCACACTTTCTATTTTGGGTTGTTCCAAACCAATTTGCACACTACTTAAAAGGGAAACATCGATTTGCGTACACACTCACAAAACTTTCCTCACACTTACCCATACACCACTACTTTATTTAAAAAATACATTTTCCTTAAACCGTGTGCCATCCCTGGGGTGCAAATACCCCTGGGATGGAGGGAGTACCATTTTTTGGAACCAAAACATGAATTTGTGGCGAACTGCATCATACACCTCTGCTTCTGTGATGCCTGGTAATTATTGACGAGTTTGCTCACAAAACATCCTTAATCAACGGCTGAAGGTAGACATCCAGTTTATGCTTCGGGTTGTGAGGACCAGGCACCAACACAGTGAGAAATATGTGTTGAGGCTTCATGCACAACCAAGGGGGTAGATTGTATGGAGTCAACAAAACAGGCCACAAAGAATACTTCTTCCCGTGCATACCGAATGGAGCAAATCCGTCTGTGCACAAACCAAGTCTCACATTTCGCTTCTCACTCGCAAAATCTGGGAACTCTCTATCAAGATGTCTCCACGCATTAGAGTCTGCAGGATGATGCATCTCTCCGCAATTCTGACCAGAACACTCCTCAGCATGCCATGTCATGTCTTTTGCAGTGGCACTCTACTGATATAACCTCTCTAGACGAGGAGTGATGGGAAGATAATACATCGACTTGAAAGATGTCTTCTTCCTACGATCAGAGGGTTTGAACCTAGGGTGGCTGCACATCCTGCACTGATTAATGCTCTCGTCGTCTCCCCAAAACAACATGCAACCATTGGTACAACAATCAATCTTCTCAAACGGTAAACCCATATCTTTTAACAGCCTCTTACTTTGATAGAAATTTTCTGGCGCTGTGTTCTCTTCAGGTAGGACCCGTTTAAACAACTTTGCCAATTGATTGTAGACTTTCTGACTCATTTTGCCTTTAGCTTTGATGGACAACATCTGAGCGTTGAATGACAACTGAGTCTCAGTATCACAACCAGGAAATAATTTTTGATCGACAGATTTGAGCATCTAAAAAATTTTCTTTGAACGGGGATTTGGTTCTTCCTCCATGGCTGTATGGTGAACACCCAAACCAGACTCATCAATCATCGTATGATACCGTTGGAATTCATCTAGCTCACCCAATGGTGTAGAAGGGTCGCAGCTCGAACCACCAATCTCAAATCTCTCACCTCCACAACTACTCAACTGATCATAGAAGGCAATTACTGTTTCCAAATTATAATTCCACCTGCTTTCGCCATGTTCGGTCCAATTATAATAAAATGGAGCAAAACCGAACCTCACAAGATGAGTTTTAACCTCATCTATGCTAAAAAATCTCCTGTTACTGCACTTTTTGCCTGAACAAGGACATCTAATCCGACCAAAACTATCCATGCAATTTGGTTTACTACAAGCAAACGTAATAAACTCATCAAGTTTCTCGCAAAATTCATAGTTCATATTTCCTTGTATCAAACGAGGCATTTCATACATCCAACGACGATCAGGGAGTTCCATCTGATACAAATTAAAAATACATCACATATAAATTCTAAAAAAAATCGGCAGAGTTTCTACTATAAACAAGCATATCCAATTTTTTTAAACAAAAAATCAACTATAATCAGTTACAATAATTATTCACATTATCATTCTAATACATGCATATTATAAATTCTAAAATTTAATTAATCACAATAACACTTAATTATCAAATATATATATAATACACAAAATTAAAAATTAAACGGTAAAATTGTAAAAATGTACGGTGAATTAGCGAAACAACGAGCACAATATAATAATAGACCTCCACAATTGCCACCAACACGTTGAAACAATGCTTGTTTGAATTTGGGAGGATTTTGTGAGAGGAATTGGGGTTTTTCCCCCTAAAAAACTAAAGAAAAAAGGGGCAGAATCTGTTCTATAATTGCATATTAGCGACAGCCATTTTTAAATTAGCGACCGCTTTGGCGGTCGCAAAACAATAAAATTGAATGGGCCAATAATTGCTCAACAACCCTAAATCGAATCCGAAATTTGCGACCGCCAACAGCGGTCGCTAATTTAAAATATATTTGCGACCGCCAGAAAAGCGGTCGCTAAATCAATATTTTACTTTGCGACCGCCAGAAAAGCGGTTGCTAATATTAATACCCGTACCTGGTCTTTAATTTCGGGTTGGCGACTTTGGTTTCAAAATTTTGCGACCGCATAGGCGGTTGCTAATCTAGGTGAATTTTAACGACCGCGTTTAAGCGGTCGCAAACTTGGTAAATGAACAATTTGCGACTGTTTTCCGGCGGTCGCAAAACGGTCGCTAATGTTTCAAACTTCACCAAAACACCCGAGCGGTCGCAAAAGCGGTCGCTAAACTCTATTTTTGCGACCGCTTCGTTGGCTGTCGCTAAAAAACGGTCACTAAAACACGCTTTTTTTGTAGTGTTTGCCGCAAAGTTCGGAGTTTTTTTAAGGCGTTTTATTTTTGTGTTCATTCTGAACTTGTTTCATCATGAAAGTTTGCAACTAATATTTTAAAATAAAATAATTAATTTTTTAGAATAAAATAACTAATAAAATTAATTTTAAAAAATATCTAACATCATTTAAAATTAATAATTTGCAGTATAAAATAACTAATACTACTTTTTATTGAAAAAACTACTGCTTTTTAAACCTATTTTACCATGAAACTAGTTCACTAGACTTCGCCTTTATTTTTTAATTAAGAGTTTTTCGGAGTTCAATATTTATTTGCCTATTTTCTTAATTAGTTTATCATATAGATGGTTTTAATTAATTAATAAATTCCTAACAGAAGATATATATATATATATATATATATATATATATATATATATATATATATATATTAGTGCATGTGTGAAATTGAATCATGTTGGATTCATATATTTGAGTCGACCATGTTAAGCTAAAGGAGCATGCTTAAATTTGTCTATATAGCTATGAAATTTCAAATAAGAATAATTTATAGTGGAAATTATCTACAAATTTTTTTAATTATATATATCTTCATTCCTTACTTAAATAATTTGCTTAATTACAGAACTTTTATTGGTAAATTGTTTGTAGATAAATTTTATAGGCAAATTAATTGTTAATAATTAATTATCTAAAAATTTTATTTTGTATAGACAAAATGATTTCGTTGACAAATTGTCTAGAGGATAAGAAATATAAATGTCTACATATAATAAAATTTTAGGTATAACAAATTCAATTACAAAATTTTTTTATTCGAAAATTTTGTAGGTAACTTTAATTTTCCAAACAATTATTATTTTTCTTTTTAGTTGTCTAAAACTTTTACTAAATCAAATTAAGTCGGAAGAAAGATACTTTAAACGAGGCTTAGTGATATACGGAAAGAAAATGAAAAATGAGTAAATCTTTTGTGCATCAAATGCAATGTTCAACTGTAATTTTAAAAGGTTATATAAAATATTATTGAAAAGGAGGGAGATATAAGGTTGATTTGAAGATATGAGTGTATGGAGACTTGATGTACTAATTTCTAACTACTAAGCACTAACATTTACCCATAAAAAAATGTGGCTCATTAAATTCTGAATTCCACCAAACAATAAACAAGAAATGTAATTTGAGAGAATTCTTGTGGAGAGAGAAAGTAGAGAGAAGAAATGTTTTGTGTATTATCAACTTAGTGAGAGAAATGTGTTACAATAACACTATTTATGGGTTTGCATGTAATGAGCTGGCACTTAATGGTCTTATTTAGCCTAATATGCTGACATGTGTCCTCAACACATGTCATTATGCCTACTATTATACTCTAATTACACTGCTTTGTCCTACTACATCACTACTGATTCCCTACATAGCTATCAGCTTTACTTCGGACTGAGCGAGCTCCCTTGCCTCATGTTGCTCCGGGATGTGTTTTTGGTAGTAGGTCTGGGTCATTGGTTCTGGTAACAGGCGAGCTTTCTCTCTCCATGATGTTCACTTGGTCAGAGGCTGATGATGTGTCACCAACCACCTGGGCGAGCTACTAGGCGAGCTCTCTCTTTCTTCATGGCGCTGACTGGTCAAAGATGATGATGTGGTACCAGGTCAACCTGGCGAGCTCCTTAGCCTTGAGCTATTTATTTTGTTAATCTTCCCACAATACTTCGCTTTAGTTCGCCTATCAACATTTGTCCCCAGCTCGTCCACATCATATGATATTTCTAATGTGTGGGCGAGCTGATTTGCCTCTACGGGCGAGCTCTAGTGAAGGCGAACTCCCCTCTGTATGGTGCCGAGCTTCTTGGCGAACTACCTTCGGGCGGCGGACGTGTTGATGTGGTACGGAATTCGAGGCGTCACTCACACCTTTCCATGCCTCAATTTTTGCGCCCATCATTTCAAACTTTCAAATTCTTTGCAAATAAGCCCCTAGACTCTCTGAAAACTGCACTTCATTTTATCTTCTTCCTATAAATAGTAGAAAACTGTTACATTCTTCACTTTTGATCTTTCGAGTTTCCAGAGCAAATCCTAAGCAACCCAAGTGTTTTTCCGGTGATTGATCCTTAGCATTACCAGATTTTCTTTCGATTCTTCAAGTAGTGGATTGAAACTTCTTCTTTAATCCTTTCTTTTGCAGATTTTCAGTTTTTTTCTTAATCTTCATTTTTCTGGTAATCCACCATTAATTCCGGCCAACCTTCGAGTTTTTCGGCCGCCGGAATTACTAACTTCGAATACTCATAAAAATTTAGTAGTCAAACCACTTAGGACCTCGCCTCCACAAAACATCATGTCTTCCAGATCTTCAAGCCGAA
>JAPKLY010000290.1:7523-142829 GCA_026898435.1 Prunella vulgaris
GTCATATGCTTATTTGATGCCTTGTTTTGCTTGTCATGATTGCCATTATGTTGCTAGTCTTGAGTAGTGGATGCTTGAGATATGCTTATGAGTGTGTGAATGATGTTGATAGTTCATGTTAGATGTAGTGGACTTATTACTTGATTCATGTATTGTCTAGTTTGCTATTGATTTTATGATGCTTGATACTTTGATGATTTGAGCGTTGATATGATATGAGTCTTGATCACCCTATACCCGTGAGGTTTTGAGCCTATGATGCCCGTTTCAATCTTGAACGGATGATATTCTTTGATGTGAGTTCCACACATGTGCATTATACTCTAGAACTTGGCTTTGGTCTTATTTGAGGCTACATTAGATGAAGATTTCACATGATATGATTTGAGGCCATCTTTGATCTATATTGAGCCAATTTACCCTATGAGCCTACCATTGATATTATGATCAATTGCTCACCATTTTGTGCCTATTAACCTTTTCTTTGGCTAACCACACTTTAAGCCATTTTCCTTCCTTTTTGGAACTCTCTTGTCTTTATGATTAGTAGAGTGAAAAGAAGGAAGAAAGATTGGTGATATGATGAAGAACTTGGTGGCCTTAGATGAAAGAAATTCTACGCATGGAGTGATGTGAAAAGAAGGATCAAAGGCAAGTGCTTGCAAGGAATGAAAAGGTTGACTTTTATTGAAAATTTGGTCAAGTTTGACTCTAGTGTTGTGAGTACGTTCACAATTTTGCAAAAAGGGAAGAATGATTTTGAAAGTGTGATATTGAAAGAGCATGAAGAGTATGTGCGAATTGCATGAAGAGGTGAATGATCCCTATTTTGATTCCTTCTATGCTTTACTAATCATACTTAGTCACTTTTACCTATATATTCCTTCCCTACCAAAGAGCCAACACTACAACATTATGAAAGTTCTCATTGATGTATGAATGATTTGTCATTTCAAGTGGTGGAGAATTTGAGACTTGAGCCAAGCTTATGGTAGTATTTGTATCATTGTGTGAAGATTGAGAGAACCTCAATCAATTGAGAGATGAGCTATACACTTATCTTGTGAGGATCTTGACTCGTTGATTTGATATCTTGCTTGTTGATTCATTATTGATAGTTGATTAGATGCGATTGCATTCTAGACTTGCTTGATATTGGGTGATACTTTCATGGCATTTGACTTGTGCTCGATTCTTCATTGATATAATTATTCCCCTATCTTATCTCTTCGTTGCTAGAGGATGAGCAACAATCTAGTTTGGGGGTGTGATTAGGGTCATAATTGAATGTTTTTGCATCCATTTCTATATGGTTTTGATGTGCTTATGTTCATATTTGACCCTAAAATGCTATACTTTGTGCATTTAACCCTTTTTGGCTAGAAAATCATGTTTTGTAGTGAAAACGAGCAAAATCGGCAAAAGACGAGCAAGTTCGTAAAAGTTCAGAAATTGTGAGTTGATCTAATGGAGGCAAATGATATACCATGTCGAAGATTTCGAAGAGAGGGTCACAACGGAAAAAGAATCGAGTCAATCGGAGCTCTAGAACTTAAGATATGAAGAAAACGAGGAAGTCGAGGATCGATCGGACGAGATGAAGTTGGGCTCGTACGCAACCAAGCCTGGGCTCATGTGACCACAAGCCCTGATTCGTGCAAGGAATCTCTGGTTTGGGCGAAGATGAGTGAACGAATGCAGCCACACGAATGCATTCGTGTGGCCACTAGCTGGCATTCGTGTGATGGCTCGGACATGCCCATTTTCGAGGGTTGTTTCATCTTTTCGCGCGTTTAATGAAGGGCATTTTGGACTAAACATTGTGGGCTCTATAAATACCTCAAGGATCAGATTTCCAAGCATTATATAGTCATTAGTTAGTTCTTAGATTAGATTAGAGAGAGAGAAAGGTAGTTACTAGGTGGGTTTCTTAGTTTTCTTCTTACGATTTCAACGATAACTTTTGATCTACCGCTCGGATTTTCAATCCGTTTGTTGCTGCACATTCCTCTTAACTAGAGCTACATTTCTACCGTTTGAATTTCAATTCCATTGCCGGATTGTTAGATAGCTTTTACAGGTAATTTGTATCTTTCCTATTTTCATTGTAATAGGTAATACTTCTAGTTTCCTTTACAATTCTTGTATGATGATGATTGTAGCTAGCTTTATTGTTCTTATGTTTACCAAATTAGCCATGGGCTAATCCCTTTATGTGTTGGTGTATGATTCCTATGGAGTAATGTGGTGATAATGTTGATCATATGAATGCTTTGAGATGTTGTATGGTCAATTCTCTATAATGTTGGATTGTATGAATGCTTGGTGTGCATAATTGATTTCTAGGGCCATTTGGGAGTTAGTCTCAATGAGAATTGGTCTATTTTCCTAAATCTTCTTGTTATTAGGCCAATGCATGCTAAGTGTTTGCTTAAATTCCTAAGATAGTGAGAATTATCCTTAATGAATAGAAAGAAAAATTAGAGGCTCTAATGTGTATCTAGGGAGACCTTTACATGTTAGAGTGGCTTGCCAATTGATTGTACAATACCTCATTACATGAGTAAGTGATACTACACCATGTGAAACATAGGATAGTACACTAATACATCTCTCACACAACTTGCTCACTTTGCAAAACAAGGTGATAGGTAGTTTACTCTTTTGACAAACTAGTAGACATTAGAAACCTTCCCCACTTTTATTGCTTTGTGAATTCGAATTTGAACAATAATCATACCTTACGTACACTTGGTTAAACTTGCCACGACGATAACGATCACGTACACTTGCATGAAGACACCATTTAGGCAAACACTACGTAACACATAAAATCATCAACACCATAATTTCAATAGTGATTAGAGTTATGTATCTTCTATGTGAGTTCAATTGAAATCTTTTAATTAATTGTTTCCGTTCATCTTGTGATTTTTCCCCTAAAAACTTTGTTGCTCTGTTTTTTTCTTTATCTTTAAGTCGCTGTGTTGTGCGTTTATGGAACATATCATGGTTTTTTTTTCAGGTTGTTTGATTATTTTTACGCATAGTACGCTAATTTTGCAATGGGCTCGAATATTCTAATTAGTATTCAAAACCATGGCGCCTGCAAATTGATATCCTGCGATCAAAACACAACTTTCTCAGATTTCATCCTACAGGTCAGAGCTAGGTGGTCCGAGCTTTCATCAATTTCTTTTAATTGTATATGACAGGTTGGGGATTTTACAAATGTTGGTCTTGATGGTGATGATAATTTGAAGAATCTGATTACTTTATGTTCCATAGTGTCTAGTAGAATTGTGAATGCTAAATTTTTTTTAAATAATAAGTATCGTAGAAGGTCTTTATCTGGTGATGCTACATATCATGAGGAGTTCCAACTCCCTAGAAAAATCTGTAATAAAGGTAAATTCAAGAGTGTATCCTCAGATTCTATCCATAAGGTCTCCCAGTAACAGAATTCCATCACATAAGACTATTGAAGATCCTGTATGTAATGTGGATATACCTGATTGTTGGTCCTGTTGATAGAATCTACTAATCGTTGTTTGTTTATGTGGCTTTATATCGGATTAATTCTACCAAGCAATAATCTATGAACTTATGTTCTTGGTGTTCTTGAGGATGATGTAGAGATAGAGAATGAAGAGCTTAGAGAGAGAAAGTAAAGTGTAGGAAATGTATTAATTGTGTAATAGTTACAAGAAAGGTCTTATTTATAGGTGTACGAGTGTGAGGCGGCACCTTACGAGCCTATATGGCTTCTGGTGTTGACGAAGGTTCCACACCTTCGCCTTAGTCCCTCACATTGCTCCCTACACCGTGCCTTGTCCTACTACAATATCTTAGACTAGATGGGCCTCATTAAAAACCTCGCCGTAAACCACCCTTGTGGATAAATCGGACGGAGGAAAAAAGAGCGCAACCATCGGGGTCCTATAGGCTAGGAGGCGAGCTACTGGGCGAGCTCCAACGCCTTGTGTGGTGTTTGGGTACCACGCGATAACAGACCTCGGCGAGGTCTTTGTGGGGGTAGGGGCGAGCTCCTTGGGCGAGCTGCGTGGGCGAGCTCGAGGCCTCCACGGATCCAGGTGAGCCTTGGTGATTATTTCGAAGCCGGTCGTGTAAGTTCGCCTTATCAACATTTGCCCCCCAGCTCGCGTGCATCATGACTTCGTCTAATGTGCGAGCGAGCTGGAGAACTTGAGGCTTGGCGAACTACCCTCGAGCGAGTGCCAAGCTTGCGGGCGAGCTCCGCCATAGAGGTCGCCTCGACCGACATGGTGTGGGATCCCAGGCATCGCGCACGCCTTTTGAGGCCTTGGTTCCCACCCACATTAATGATTTAACTTTCAATTATTTTGCAAATCGGTCCCTGATCTTTTGAGAGACTCAAGCTCGCGCCCCGTGTCTATAAATAGGAGGAACCTCCCTCATTCCTCACTTTTGCATCCTCAGCTTCCGAGTAATTTTTCGGCGAACGGTTCCTTTGCTTCCGGCGATTCTTCGGGCGTTCCTCAAGGTAGATTACTCGTTTTTCTTCTTTCCTTTTCCTTCGAGTTCTCCGGAGATTTTGGACATTTCTGGACTTTTGGACCTAAGAACCGAACACTCCCGACAACCGATTCACCATATCTGAGAACTCTTCGAGCTGTACCGGTTTAAACCGTAACTTGGGGAAGGCACCTATGACTGACAACCGCCCCATTCCCCAAATGACCCCTGTGATAATTTCGTCGGATTCTGGGGCAAGCTCTGTAGCTCGCCCAAGGAGCCGCGATCTCACGGGCGAGGTTCGCTCCGACTCCAGTGAGCGAGCCACCAACTCTGGCGAGTAATCCCCACTCCGCGAGCTTTGGGATTACTCCGAGTGAGCTTCTGGGGGAGCCGTAGCCCCTGATGAGGAAGAGGTCGCCGAGGCCGAGGCTCACGAAGAGGTCGCTGAGGCCGATGACCATGCCAGCGAGCTGGCTCACGAGGTTGACGAGGAGGACATTGGTGACCTGGGGATAGAGGTTACTTATGAGTACCTCCGGTTCATCGGTTTTCCATTCCCTAGACTCCCTGAGCATTAAGTCCCTGCCGACATCGTCCATGACTTCTGATGGAGGGAGTATGTGGCAACCCATGAGGCGAACTTCCCTCTGCCCCGACGAACTTTTCGCAAGGCCGCTGGCAAGTCCTACCTTAAGGCGACCGGGGTGGAGAGTATTATCAGCGAGTACGCCTTACCGGAGATTCGAAAGAAGTTCCGCATCCCTCTGGACATTTTCATGTATGCTCCCGGGGATAAAGAGCGTGCTGACCTCCCTCCTGCCGGACTCACAACCATCAACTACCACACCTTGAAGGCCGGGCTCACCCTGCCCCTGCACCCCATCATCGGTCAATTCCTGGCAGACACGAACCTCGCCATAACGCAGCTAACTCCCAATGCATGGAGCAGCCTGCTGGCGGCGTTGACCGTCTTTGGCCTTGAGGGTTATGAGAATCGGCTGAGCACGACGGAGATCAGCGAGCTATTCAACGTGATCCGGCAAGTGAGGGAAGGGAAAGGATACTATTTCCTCCAAGCTCGCCAAGGGGACAAGTTCTTGGGCTACCTCCCCAACAAGGTCCGGGACTGGAAAGAACAGTTCTTCTTCATTGGAGGGGACTGGCGAGCTTCCAATGGCCGTGGAGGGCGCATCCTTACTCCCGAGAAATATGGGGAGGCGAGCTGTAGGTGGCGTACTTCAGTGTGTGTGTGTTGGATTAGATTTACTAATCTAATCTACCTTTTTTGCAGGTCTGAAGCGCCATAAGTCGAGCCGCGGGAAGCCCGAGATCTCAGTCGGCTTTGAGTTCGTGCGGACTGTTTGTTACTTGCGAGAGAAGAAAGATCGCGAGATCAAGCACCTGTGCCAACATCATTACCATAGGCTCACCGGTCTCATTACCTCGCCTCATCACCTCGCTGCTCAAGGTTCTAAACCTTAAAATTTTCAAGACTGAATAACTCGCCATCTAACAAGTAGAGCTCGCCGGATCACTGACGCCTTATCTCTATTTTGCAGGTGCAGGTCCTGCTTCCGAGCTCCCTCCTATCAACGTCCCTGAGGCTTATCAATTCCTAGCCCGCCAACTAAAAATGGGCAAACCTCGCCCGGGCAGGGAGGGTATTCCACCCGGGGCGGTGCTGGATGCGACCAAGAAGCTGGAGGTCGCCAAGGCCGCAGACAAGGCCGAGGGGTCAGGCTCGCAGAAGACCTCGGCACCTCCCCCAACTAAAGAGAAGATCACCAATACTAAAAAGGGGGCGGGACGAGGTTCCGGTCCCGAGCGGGGTTCTCAGCCTCCGCCTCATCAGACCAAGCAGACTCTCCATCGGGGGGATGACTCCCGGGTGAGCGAGGATGAGGCTCGCTCCAACAAGCAGGCTCGGGCTGAGGGTGGCTCCATTGAGCACAGTGACCGAGGGGGCTCCGGGTCAACTCACGGAGGGTCAGGGCAAGCTCTTGTGCCCCATTCTACTCATGCGCCTCCAACTCCTCAGAGCGCGCCCCCGCAGTCTCCCTACGGGGTCCCTATCCGGGATGACACCCTCCTCGGGCTCAACCCCGATAGGTTCAGGTAAGAGGGCAAGCTTCTTTTTGAAGTTGGAAGCTTTCATTATAGCTTTTTATGATTTTTCCTAACTTTTTGGATATTTGTAGGTACGTTCCTGCCGAGCTCCTGCAACGGCCTGAGTCCCTCCACACCGCCGAGAGGTCTAAAGCCTTGACCTCGCCGAGGGACCTTCCGGAGGGGGCAGCTCGCCGGATCTTCACTGAGGCCCCCAAATACCTTTCCGCCTCTGAGCTCACCATGATTGAGAGGCAAAAGCCCGCCGACAAGGCGAGGCTGGCGATGCACTATGCTTGTGCGGCTATGGCGGCTACCCAGCTCGTCACTAATGAAGTTACCGCCGCAGATAAAGCTCGCCATGATGCGAAGAAATTGCTTAACAAGGTGGGTGACGAGCGGAAGAAGGCCGTCGACGATCTCGCTAGGATGGAGGCTAAGGCGATGGCTTCGCTGGAGACGGAGCAGCTCGCTGTCAAAAAGATGGAGAAGTTCCAGGCTGACTTCCTCCGACAGCAGGCTGAGCTCAAGCAAGCTCGTCAACAGCTCGCCTCCAAAGATGAGCAGCTCGCCCGAACCCAGGATGAAGTGAAGATCCTTCGGGAGCAAAACTGGGGGAATATGGAGGAGTGCATGAAACTACGTGAGGAGGTCGCCGCCAAGGCCTTGGAGGTCGCTGAGCTCAGGGGCCGCTCAAATGCCACCATCACTCCTGAGGCGTTGGAGCTCGCCAAGGTGGTCGCCACTGACAAGGGCTATGTCATCTGCTTCGCTGAAGTTATCCGCTCCTTCCAATGGGCGCGGATAAATGATGATAGTGAGTGGGAGGCCTTGGTGACTGAGTTCGACGAATTCCCTGGCCAAGGCTAAGATCCCCCCCGAAACGGAGCTAAACATAGGGGACCTCACCGGGTATGGAATCAACCTCGATGCTGCTCGCCAAAAATACAACATCATCCAAACGCACGCGGTCTTGACCGCCGAGGATGCTGTCGAGGAGGCCGCCGAGGGTGTTGAGGGCGATCTTCGAACCCCGCCCATAATGGAGCAAATGCAGGAGGCTCTCGGGGATACGATGATCAACATCAGCGAGCTCGACACTAGTGGGCTTACTGGAAACATCACCTCGGATGCCGAGCTCGCTCTCCCAGCCGCCCAGGTCGCCAACCCCTCCAGCTAGGTTCCATATGAAGCCCCTCCCGCTGCTCCGGACGCTTGAGCTTTTTCTTGCTTTCTTAGATTAGTTTTCATTTTCTAAGTTGTTATAGGTCGCCAGGCTCCATAGCTCGCCTAGAAGGAGCTCCATTTTGTAGGCTTTTGATTTTGTTAAGTAGCTAGAGCTCGCCGGGCTTTGTATAGCTCGCCCAGAAGGAGCATACTTTTGTATTTCAAAGATGGCCAGCTGGTCGGCCTTTGTGGCCAGCACCACTTCGAACACTTAGGAATTTTCAAGTATTTTTGCCTTGAAAATTTCCTAAGTGTCTTTTGATAGAAACCGAGCATTTTTTGTCCAACTCTTCGCACTTTGTTTTCGCGCTTTTACATTATAATTTTCAAAATAGCTCATTTTTATTTATTTTATGGGTACTTAACTGTTCGTCTTATTCTACTTTGAGAAGCGAATCGTTCGTTTTACGTCACTTATGACTATGAATTGTACCTCTATTTTGAGAGTGCGTATTCTTCATCTTACACCACTTAGGGCTGCGAATTGCTCGTCTTAGACCACTTAGGGCAGCGAGCTGCACTTCGATTGATTCACGTTGGGCCATTGGGTTTCATGAACCTTGCCTTAGACGTTTTTCATCTTTTTCGTGAATTTTTCTAACTTGTGGCAGTAGGTGCTTAGCAACCCTTTAAGAAGGGTACCTTCGCGACCTGGGGCACTTTGGCCTTTGCCTTCGAGCTATTTAATTACAACGTTTGGGACCTTGGTCCTTGCGCATCACAGATTTTTGACTGCTCGGGCGAGCTGGGGTTGGTGAGCTCTTCTGGGCAGTGGGCGAGCTACGCAGGTACGGACACTTGGCAAATTTTTATGATTTCACATATTCTCTAACTTTTTATAGCGATGTAATTTACACTAGTTGCCATCAACATTTCTGATGCGAACCTTCGACTAGTCTATTACAGAATTCTAGTCTATTGGTAGAACTTTTTCAGGTAGGCCGCACTCCAGGTGTATGACGAGGCGTTGCCTTCTGCGTCTTTGAGGTCATAAGTGCCATTCGGCCAGGCTGCGGTGACCCGGAACGGTCCTTCCCAGTTTGAACTGAATACACCTGGTGGGGCCATCAACTTCTTTTTCAACACCAGGTCTCCGACCTTGAATTTTTGGTCTCGGATCTGAGAGTTGTAATACTTTTCTGCTCTACGCTTGAAGGTGGCGTTCTTCATTTCTCACGAAGCTCTAGTCTCTTCGATCAGATCATTCTCTACTGTCAGGGCTTCGTCATTCTTTTCTTCATCATATTCTACCACCTTCCAAGTCTTGTTTTGGGCTTCGACGGGTACCACCGCCTCAGTTCCAAAGGCTAGTGCAAACGGGGTCTCTCCGGTGCTGGCCCGGTAGGAAGTTCTGTAAGACCATAGGACCTCCGGGAGTTCGTCTGCCCAACTCCCATTCTTTTCCTCGAGGTGGAGCTTCAATATGTGTTTCAAGATTTTGTTCACCGCCTCGACCTGGCTGTTCGACTGGGGATGGTATGGAGTTGAGTAGTGCTTCTTGATGTTCCATGAATTACAGAAGTCCCTCAAATTTTGTCCGTCGAACTGCCTTCCATTATCCGTGATGATCGACTGCGGAAGTCCGAATCTGTAGATCAGGTTTTTCCATATGAAGCAGATCATCCTTTCTTGGGTTATTGTTGTGATAGCTTCGGCCTCAGCCCACTTAGTGTAGTAGTCTACTGCTACAACATCAAACTTTACACTGCCTCTACCAGGTGGAAATGGGCCGATCAAGTCGATACCCCATTTCGCAAAAGGCCATGAACTGAAAACCGACTTTAGTTGGTTGGCTGGGGAGTGGATGTTAGGTGCAAAAAGTTGACACTTCCGGCACCTTCGCGCGAAGCTGATGGCATCTTTGCGAAGAGTGGGCCAATAGTAGCCCTGCCTGATCGTCTTGTATGCCAATGCTTGCCCCCCAGCGTGACTCCCACAAATCCCTTCGTGAATTTCTTCTAACACTTCGGACCCCTGCTTCTTAGTTAGGCACTTGAGTAGGGGTAGAGAGAATCCACGTTTGTAGAGTTGGCCATCCAGCAGTGTATATCTGGCAGCTTGCTTTATTAGCCGGCTAGCTTCCTAGGTGTCCAAGGGGGTTGTTCCGTCTGTCAAATATTTTTGGATTGGAGTGCACCAATCTTCACCATCTTTATTGTCCTCCTGCCCCCCACTCGAAGTTTGGTTTACTTTGTAATCGAACGTCGAGGGGTTTTTCAGTGTGGTGATCACAACCTCCGTGAATTCGGCTTCGCCATTGCTGGTAGCTAGCCGGGCTAAGGCGTCTGCTTGTGTGTTTTCTAGTCGCGGTATCTGGTTGATGTAGACCTGTGTGAACATCGAGATCAGGTGCGTGGCTATCTTTTGGTAGGTCATCATCTGCTGGTCCTTTGCCTCATACTCCCCCCGGACTTGGGATATTATTAGCTGGGAATCTCTGAAAACTTGAAGATTGATTGCCCCCACAGCTAATGATAGCCTAAGTCCAGCTATCAATGCTTCATACTCTGCTTCGTTATTGGTTGCTCGGAAGTCGAACCGGATTACGGAGGTGAAGACTTATCTGTCCGGACTGATCAAGACCACGCCGGCGCCTGCTGCTACATTGGTCGACGACCCGTCCACATAGAGGTGCCACGGAGCTATACGCCCCCTCGTCAGATCTTGTGGGAAAGTTAGCTCAACGATAAAGTCGGCAAGCGCTTGTCCCTTGATCACTGTTTGGGGTGCGTAGGTTATACCGTATTGGCTGATCTCTAGTGATAATTTCAGCAGGCGTCCCGCGGTGTAGTATTTGCCTTAGTGAGAATGTTGTCAATACCTCCACTGGATGGTCAAAGAAGTAAGGCCTCAATTTTCTAACACTCATCACCAGTGCATAAGCCAACTTCTCTGTTGGGGTGTACCGCAACTCAGCTTCGTGTAAGACTTGGCTTACATAGTACACTGGTAGGTGTGTTTTCGCCTCTTCTCGGACCAGGACGGAGCTGATGGCCACCTCCGACGCGGCTAGGTATAGATACAGCTTCTCTCCAGGTATCGGCTTTGACAGGACCTGCGTATCTGCCAGGTATGTTTTGATGTCTTCATAGGCTCGTTGGCATTCAGTCGTCCACACGAAGTGTTTGTTGAGGTGGAGCTTGCCGGCTTTGGCCGCCTCCTTGTACCTTTGCGTGTTTGCTTTGATTGCTTCGAAGAATGGGCGATTTCGGTCTCCAGACCTGGAGATGAACCTGTTCAGAGCTGCCATGCACCTAGTCAACCTTTGAACTTTTTGCACGGAATCGGGCACGCCCATCTCGATTATGCATTGGACCTGCGTTGGGTTGACCTCAATTCCGCATTGGCTAACTAGATGCCCCAGGAACTTTCCTGAATGTACGCCGAAGCTTGTTTTCTTGGGGTTCAGTTGCACGTTGTAGTGGCGCAGTATATCGAAGGTCTGTTTGAGGTGGTCGAGGTAGTCTTCCTTCCTCAAACTCTTGACAACTATGTCGTCCACGTACACCTCCATGGATTCGCAAATGTGTTGGTCGTACATTTTATTTACCAACTTTTGGTAGGTAGCCCCGGCGTTGATGAGTCCAAACGGCATCCTTTCCAAGCAATACATGTTCTTGTTGGTGTAGAACGCCGTATGTTCCTGGTCGTCTGGGTGCAAAGCTATCTGGTGATAGCCCGCAAAAGCGTCCATGAATGTCATCATCTCATGGCCTACGGTGCTATCGACTAACTGATCGATGTGAGGTAGTGGGAAGTTGTCCTTCGGGCACGCTTTGTTTAGGTCCGTGATGTCGATGCAGAGCCTCCACGTCCCGTTGTGTTTCTTCACCAGGACGGGGTTCGCGACCCACTGTGGACACAAAGCTTCTTTGATGAGTTTGTTGTCTAAAAACTTCTCCACCACTACAGTTAGAGCTGCGTATTTGTCTGGTCCGTATTTCCTTCGCTTTTGATGTACGGGTCTCCTCGTCGGGTCTATATTAAGTCTGTTGCAAGCGTGCTCCAGCGGGATTCCCGTTGGACATCAAGAACAGCTCCATCCTCGACCGGTACGGTTCAGGTAACTCGGAGCCAATGAAAAGTTCCAAGTCCCTTTTCGGGTCCACCGGGAGTGCCGTTAGTTCTTCCATGGGGGTGGCTTTTCTCTTTTGACTTTTCCACCGTGGGTCGCCGGTGAACTCGTCCCACTCCTCTTGTGAGATCTACGCAGGTTCGTGACCTATGATTGGTTCGAGGTCATTGGGTTGGCTTTCAGCTTGGGCGAGTTCATCAGCTATGAGCACCTCCGGTGGTTTGTCAACTTGGGATGGTTCGGTGACCTGGGGAGTTGGGTCAACATCCATCGGCATTGGTTCTTGACCTCCCGCAGGTCCCCCATCTTGGCATTCATTAACCACCTCAATTGGAGCACGTTGTTGTTCCTGCGCAGGTCCCGACACTTGCGCAGGTCCCAACGCTTGGGTCTCCTCCAATCCCTCCATTGGTGCCGGTTGTGTGTCTTGCGCAGGTCCTGTGCCTTGGTTGATTTCCGAAAGGTCACCTACCTCCATCATCTCAGTTTCGACCGAGATGGCGTCTAGGATGTTTGGCTCGTCTGCTGGAATCTGTACATCCTCTTCAAGGATGTGGACCTGCGTAACAGACTTTTTGACCCGGTCGTCTTTGATTTGGAGTAAACATTCTTGGGCCTTTTTCTGGTCACCCTTTACAGTTCCGACACCTTTTGGAGTTGGGAATTTTAAACAGTAGTAGTAGGTCGAACACGCCACTTTGAATTCATTAATAAACGAGCGGCCAAGGAACTCATTGTAGGAGGACTGCTGGTCGACAACTAGGAAATCTATGAGCCTAGTCAGCCTCCGCTCCGGGTCCTCGGCCGATACAAGTTGGACGCTCAACCTAATGCTACCTAGGGGGACGGTTACAGCCTCTCCGAACCCCACTATCCTAGCATTGCTAGGTTCTAGATAAGACTTAAAATCACCTAAGGCGTCTAAGGTGGATTTGAAGAGAATGTTGGTGAATGCGCCGGTGTCCACAAGTAGTCTGTGAACTCGGACGTTCATGATGTTGGCGGTTATCACCAATGAGTCGTTGTGGGGCATCAGTACCCCTCCAGGTCCGCCAAGGAGAATGTCATCTCATCAGTGAGCAGCGCGATGGTCCGGGAGCTGGAGCTGCCTTCCTTGACCTGGTTTATGGCCCGGATCTCGGCCTTTCTCTTTCTCTTGGACATGGAGGATCCCCCATCTTGGAGACCTCTGGCAGCTCCGATCTCCTCCTCGAGAACCAAGAGCTCTCGGGTGGGCTCCATGTTTTGCTGAGTTTGGGGAGGTACCTTCCATCTGTTCTGGGACCAGGTTGGTCCGCTTCCTCATCCTCATCATCGGAGGTAACCCTCCTCCCGAACCTTGGCCTCTTAGCTGGGGCCTTCTTTACGAACTCGGCCAGCTTCCCGTCCTCATAAAATTTCCAGAGTTATTTGAGGAGGTCTCTGCACTCGCTGGTGAAGTGGCCGATGGCCTGGTGGTAGGCGCAGTATTTATTAGGGTTGAGCTTCGTGCGGTCCTGGCGGATCCGCCACGGCTCCTCCAGCAAGGCCTTATCTTTGACAGCTGTAAAGATGTGGTCGACGGAGACGGTGAGGACCTGGTTGAGCTTTTCCTTGAGCTCGTCCCCGTCTCCAAAGGCCTTTAAGTTCCGGGGGGCCTTGTATGTGCCCCCGGACTTCTTCCCGTAGGGCTTTTTCTCCTCCGGGGCACCAACTTCTTTCACCAGTGCCTCCTGCATAGCCACGAACACCCCTACCTTGTGGTGGAATTCATTGTAAGTGTTCGGACATGCGAGGTGCATCTCCTTCCAGAGGTCGGTGCCCTTCCTGAGCCCGGCCATCACCGCGACGACCTTAGTGTCCTCGCTCACTGGCTCGCCCTCCAGCAGTATTTTATCGAACCTCTCCAGGTACTGCTGGTCGGTCTCGTTCTAGCCTTGGTGGATGTTGGCGTGATGGTGT
Organism: Prunella vulgaris; assembly: GCA_026898435.1. Lineage (NCBI taxonomy): Eukaryota > Viridiplantae > Streptophyta > Magnoliopsida > Lamiales > Lamiaceae > Prunella > Prunella vulgaris. The sequence continues at coordinate 21,373 of JAPKLY010000290.1, forward strand.
TTCTGGGTAAGGTAGGACCCGAACCCTGAGAAGTGGGCCAAGAACTCCCGCGAGAGTTGGCCAAATGAGCAGACTGACCCCGGGGCGAGCGATGAGAACCAGCGATGGGCTCGGTCCCCTAAGGTCAATGGGAAATTCCAGCACTGGGTGGAGTCGGTGGCACCGACCGAGATCATGAAGTCTGCATACTTGGCCAAGTGGACCTTCGGGTCGGACTCGCCCTCGTATGTGGACATCACCGGGAATTGGATTTTCTTCTGGATCGGTGCTCGGAGGATGGCAGGTGCCAACGGGGATGTGGGGAGAGTGGTGGCGTCAGGTCTGCCAGACTTGGCCGCTACTTGTGCTTGTAGCATTTCGACGGCCTTTTTTAGAGAGGCCATCTCGTCTTCGCGGGTCACCTCCGGTGGAGGTTGCTCGAAGGTCGTATATCTCGTGGACGCACATCCCCGAGGTGCCTCACTCTGGGGTGACCTCTCAGTGACGGGCTGGAATTGGTGTCCGCCATGGGGGCCCCACCTGTCGGTGGCGGGCTTTCTCAATCGTTCATGGGCGGACCTGCATGGCTGCAGGTCTGAGTCTCCTCCGTGGGACGTGACCGGGGTGGCTGTTCGTTCATTTTCTCCGCATCTGGGCCCCAGTCTACCTTGGAGGACCTCCCTCCTTGTTGATTGGTGGGTGCCGGATGCCTCGGTGTAGGCCGAAGTTCGCCCAGTGTATGGGGCGGGCTCCTCCACCACCTTGGCTTTTCTGGCCCGTTCTCGGTGTTGGCGGGCTTGGGCTGAGCTCACCTCCTGCTCGGTGGGGAGAGTGTTGTACTCCCCAAGGGTCTGGGTGCCCTGAGTGGGCCTCGCCTGCTCCCGGGTCTCGGCTGGAGCTCGCCTAGGTAGTAGGGCGAGCTCGTCGTTCTGCCTCTGCTGCAACCTCTGTAAGGTTGCGATGGTGCGCTGGAGCTCGTCGGGGTTATTAGCCAGGTCCCACAGGGCAGGGCTCAAGTCTTCTTGGGTCACTACAACTCGCGGAGGTCGTGGAGCTGTAGTGCTTTTCTGGGGAGGTGGTGCGAGGTCTCTACCACCTGGCATGAGGTTTCCGCCTCGGCCTGGTTTTGGTCACCCCCTCTGGACCTTCCGGATGTTGTGGAGGTCTGTCCTTTGGCGGCTCGAGTGGTAGCCATTTTTGGTTTTTGGAGGGGGTAACTTGCAGAAGGTCGCCGAGACGGGGGGAGGTTGCCGGGGTGTTGATCGTCCAGCTTAGGTGGAGCTGTGTAAATTTTCGTCTAGCCTCGCGTGTGATGAATTATCCAAAATCCGGTTTATTCGTGTACACGTGCGCATTTGAAAACTTTTTCTGGGCAGAATTTGTAAATTCGAGAATTTGGGTTTTCGTCCGGAAATCTGGGTTTTTTGTTCGAAGGAATGAATATGTGTATGTGTATCTTCAAGTGTTCTTGAGCTTTATCAAGAACACCTTCAAATCTTCAAATCTTCAAACAAACCCTAACTTTTGTTCTTGACAAAATTTTTATTTTTCTGATACGCGCCCTCCTTCTAGCTCCAAATTGTTGATAGAATCTACTAATCGTTGTTTGTTTATGTGGCTTTATATCGGATTAATTCTACCAAGCAATAATCTATGAACTTATGTTCTTAGTGTTCTTGAGGATGATGTAGAGAGAGAGAGTGAAGAGCTTAGAGAGAGAAAGTAAAGTGTAGGAAATGTATTAATTGTGTAATAGTTACAAGGGAGGTCTTATTTATAGGTGTACGAGTGTGATGCGGCATCTTACGAGCCTATATGGCTTCCAGTGTTGAAGAAGGTTCCACACTTTCGCCTTAGTCCCTCACACTGCTCCCTACACCGTGCCTCGTCCTACTACAATGTCTTAGACTAGATGAGCCTCATTAAAAACCTCGCCGTAAACCACCCTTGTGGATAAAATGGACGGAGGGAAAAAGAGCGCAACCATCAGGGTCCTATAGGCTAGGAGGTGAGCTACTGGGCGAGCTGGGAGGCGAGCTCCAACGCCTTGTGTGGTGTCTGGGTACCACGCGATAACGGACCTCGACGAGGTCTTTGTGGGGGTAGGGGCGAGCTCCTTGGGTGAGCTGCGTGGGCGAGTTGCCCCCATGTGGGCGAGCTCCAAGACTCCATGGATCCGAGTGAGCCTTGGTGACCTGTCGAGCCTTGGTGATTATTTTGATGCCGATCGTGTTAGTTCGCCTTATCAACAGGTCCTAAAGGCAGGTTTTAAAGAAGGAATACCCTGAAACAAGTCTAGAAATGGGGGGGTTAAATAGACTTGTAAGGATTCAAAACCTTTTTTTTTTAAGTTTTCGGCTTATTTCAAAATCAGCAGACTACTTGAGATAGTCTGAATTTGAAATTTGTGCGCTGTGAAATTTTGTGCGGAAACGTTTTAGTGATAACCAGTTTTAGGTGATGTGCACAAATAAAGAACAGAAAATAAGAATGCAAGACACAAGGGATTTATAGTGGTTCGGACGAAAGGTTCTACTCCACTCTCCACAATCCAACTGGAATTGTGGGACTCTCCACTAACTTTACTCACTCACTCACTCACAAACTTCAAGAGGACTACTCTCTTACAAACAGTCAATGCTTAATCAGCGATCGACTTCTAATAGCTTCTACAAAGCTTTACAAAAGATAAGTATGAATGAAGGGTGTTGAGTGCGAGTAATGATTTTGACAGAGTTTTGGCAAGGTTGAAGTGTGTGCAAATCCGATACTAAAATCATCACTGTTACTCAAATTTATAGGGTCAAATAACTAGCCGTTGGGAAGGAATAGAAATCTGAGATCCTATAATCTCGTATTCAATCAATCATTGAGATTGATTGAATCTCCTTCTTGATACCCGTCAATCTTCGCGATCTATAATCAATCAAGTTTGTCCCCTTGATTGATTGATCTGCTATTCTGGGAATCCCTTCCTTTTGTCGCAAGTCAACCCTTAGAGTGATTCCGAAGAATCTGGGCGCAGCACAAGACCTCAGCTGATCTGTCTCCTCACCTGGTGTACGGTCTGCTGGTACTTGGACCTCAACTGATGTGCAAGTCTGCTGGTGTGCACCTCAGCTGGTCTTCTGGACTTCATCTGGAAACTCTTAATCCTTAGTCCTTGTCTTGTCTGCGACGTGCTCAGCTGACCAGCTGATCTTAACTCCTCTGATGTTCTACTCTTGATACTCCAGTGTCAGCTGCTCAAGTCTTCTGTCTTCTGGAATCGGCTAAGTCCTCAAGACCTTAGCTGGTCTTCTTCTCTATGATAGTTTCGGATCTTCTAGGCAGCAAGGTTGATTCCCCCTTACTCGAACATATCTAATCCTAACTACTCATCAGCTGACTAACAGGTTCAGCTGGTCCTATTACAATCTGATTGGTTTATTTTATCATCAAAACATCTAACAAGAATATCCTAACAAATTCCCCCTTTTTGATGATATCAAAACCAACTCAGCTGATCTCAATAGATATGCATATTAAGTTCAAGATCAATAGGACAGAAAAGAAGATCTTTATATATGATCCCTTAGACAGAATAATAAATGCAGCTGACAACAAGAAGTTTTCTGGAAGAGTAAAACTTCATTAAGCAAAAACAGGAGCTACAAATCAGAATAGAGACCTACCTTCAGCTGACTCAGCTGGACTATTACACAAGTGATTTTCTGCTGTCTATAGGCACTTGCATCCAGTCGAGGAACCTCTTCTCAATGTTCTTCAACCATCTGCAACCATATCTTCCTGATTTCTATCCAGTCAATCTTCCCATTAACATCAGTTGGTGTAGGAAAATACTCTATCTCAGGCAACTCCAGCTGAACATCCACCTTGAGCATAGCTTTAGTGATTGCCTTAAAGAAGATTGAAAACGTTCCCTTTAGCCAATCTCTGAATTCTGCATTTTTCTCCCATTCTCCTCTGGTATCCTCTCCTCTGAGAACATAGAAATGAATCATGAGCCTTGCTTTTATCATCTTCCAGAGATCCACAAGCTCAAGTGACAGTTGATTGCAAAACCAGTCAATTGGTCCGTCAACCAAAGGTTCATTTGGATCACATACATACTTTCCAGCCTTTGATATGCTACCCTGAGAAACCATCTTCCCTTGTTTTTTCAGTTTCCTCTGATAGCGTCTCTCCAGCTCATCATTCATTTCCCTCTCATGCCTCTTGTTCCTCTCTTATGAAGTCTCCTTCTCAGCAAGCTGCAATTCTTTGGCTAGCTTCTCATGTAGCTCAGCGTTCATGACACGCTTCTTCTTCTCTCTTTCATCAGCTACCACTTCTTGTCTCTGCAAAGCCTCGGCCATCCTCTTGTCTCTTATCTCCTGAGCCTTCTGCTGTGCTATACTTCGAGTATTAACATACTCTTCACCATTTTGGATCCTAGCTGACAACAAACCATTGTTGTCCAACAGCAAAGCCTTCAGAGATTCCATTTCGGCTTACAAAGAAGCAGTCTCAGCTTGCAGAGCAGCGATATCAGCTGAGTTCTTCTCTTACCCCTTTTTGATATCATCAAGAGCAGATGAAGAGGGAAGGGAGGTGGGATGCTTATCAACAACAGCTTGAAGGTCCTCCTGACCATTTTTGCACTCAGCAACTCGTCTTTCCAGATTTTCAGTCAACAGCCTGATCCTATCAGATTCAGCCGAGAGAGAGGCAGAAGCATCATCGAGGAATGCCTTGGCAGTGTCTTTGAACCTTTGGCGAGTGTGGAAAAACTCCTTCCTGGTGACATACAAGCTGTCCTCAAGAGCATCTCGCAGCTTGTTCCGATTGTCCTGCAACACTTGGTGGACATGCTATTCAATCAGCGAGGGGGCAGCAGACTTGGCAGCCAGCAGAGTGGCTTTGACCTCCCTGATATGATCATCGAAATAGCCTTTAAGTTTATCTAAGATATCAGGAGTTACCTGATCAGCTGGGTTGATCTCATAGTTTGCTGCAGGAGGAATGAATTCTGATTCCGCTGTTTCCGGGCAATCCAGCACAACCCCATCCTTAAGCAGCAGAGCTCTAGCTACCTTCCGAAGACCTTTGGGTGTAGTCAGCTGGGATGGTGCCTTAACTTCCAAGGCATCCATCAAGATTTCTTCCCACTCTGTGAAGGAAGCTTTATCCATTTCCTTCACCAATTCCAAAAAGATGGTAACGGGTCCTTCTCTCGCCTGAGCCCAAGCAAGGCCATCAGCCAGCATGTCTTGGTAGGCTGGGTAGGAGTTGAGCTCTGCGATGTATAGGGTGATGTGGGCTAGGGCAGTGATGATCATCCCTCGTTCAAGAGGCCCTTTTGAACGAAGGTGGGATAAGCAAGCTTGTTGAGCCATTTCAGTGGGGGAGTTGGGGGTTTCAAGGTCAATGTGTTCATTTTGAGATGGTTGGTGATCAGCTGAAGGCTCACCAGAGGCAACTAACTCCTCTGGTTCAGTGCCAGCTGGGATCTGTGTAGGTGAGGGGTCAGCTGGGGAAGTGGATTGGGCAGATGTTTGAGGGTTTTGGGAAGTGGATGTGTAAGGGGGGTCAGATGAAGGAGTAGGTGGAGCTGATCTGATTGGTGAGACGGCAATAGGTGTACCTGATGGTGATGCCTCTCTGGAGGACTGATCCACTTCAGTCTCAGCAATGGATGACTCTGCTGAATCCTCCTCTTCTGGATCAGAATCAGGGGCAGACTCCTCCTCTGATCTAGTTTCCTCTGCTGATTCTGCCTCTGCTGGCTCCTCTTCTGCATAAGTTGACTCGTCAACCAGCAGAGTATCTTTCTTAGCTGATGAAGTAGCAGCTGTGGCCCTCTTCTTTAAACTGCTTAAGGGAGCAGTATCATCATCATCCTCATCATCAAAGGACAGCCTCCTTTGAACAGGGGTAGTATTCTTCTTGGATTTCTTTTTCTTCCTACCCTCTCCAGCAGGCTTGGAAGCCTTTCTCTTCTTCTTCTTCTGGGTACCAGCAGAAGGACCTGTAGCAACAGGATCAGCCTCCGCATTTGAGTCAGCTTCCCCTAGACTCTCAAAGCTGTTTCCCTTGAGGAACTTGGTGTGACTGTAGTTTTCTACCCATTTTTCTTCCGACTCGTGATCTGGCATCAGATGATTTAAGATTGTAGAAATCTTAGTAGCGAACGAGCACTTGGACTTCAGCCTGTAGATTGGCCGACCATTCACAAACTCACTGTCACATCGCTTGGACTCCTGTCTCAACCTAAACCATAGCAGACCAACCCAGTCTGCTTGTGCCCTATCTAGTATGGTGATAGCCACACATAGGTGAAGTTTGGTCAAAGCACCCAAACTTCCCTGCTCTGCTAGGATGACCTTATTGACCACATCCATCGGAAACCTATACTTCCTTCGCAGCATATTCTTCTTCAGATTGGTCATCTTGTTCCTCTGACTATTCCTTGCCATCATCTGGAACGTGATCAAGTGATCAGACTCCTTGTAGGTGTGGGGAAGAACACCAGTTGAGGAAAGCTCAAAGATCTGAGCAGCAACATCCTTGGATAATGCTATAGGCACACCATCCACAAGGGATCCAATAGAGTTATCGCTGAACTGGGCCTTGAGTAGAAACTGATAGGCATAAAAGTTCAGAGTCTTGTTGTCCGGAGGTAGGGTGGACACATAGGTTCGCAGGTTGTTCCGTTGGACAAGATTCAGCATCTCTCTTATTTCAGGAATCCGTGTTGATTCGAAATCAACGCACATCTCAGCATACATCTTCTCGAGCATCTTCTTCAAAGACTTAGAATCCATAGTTATCTAGTACAAGATATTAGTATCACAAAGCAATTTTGCAGAGAATATAGAAAGAGATAGAAAATTTAGAGAGGAAAGGGTTTTCATGAGGGGTTTAAAAGGTATTTATACGAATCGAGGGAGATGAGCAGTTTTCAAAATAAAAAACCGACCACACGATCGTGGGTGAATCGTGGATGGGCATATTGCATCACATAGATCAATGGTCCAGATATTGGGACCTTTGAAATAATTTAGAGGTGATGCGTAGGTGTCAGGTTTTGAAAAGAGTTGGCCGCCGAAAAAATCCGTCTTTTGGTGAAAAAGGTAATGAATAAAGTATTTGAGAGATAAAAGGGGCGGTGAGAAATTAATTACCACTGACACCAGGTTTTGAAAAAGTAATAAATCCCAAAATTTTCGAAATTGAAACAATTTGATTGCCAATTTTCTAAAATAATTTTTGAAATTAGGGATTTATTAATTTTAGAAAAGATTTTTAAAAATATTTCAAAACTGAAATCGAAAAACATAGAGAAAAAATACTTATCGAATTGCTGACGTTGCAGGGTCAGCTGATAAGAAGAATCTTCTTGAAAATCTTTTCTGCTCATCTGTGTCCTCTAACCCAGCTGACATGGGTCAGCTGAGGAGAAGTGGTCTTGTCTGAACTTATGTCTTATACCTGAATCAAGTTAGATATAACAAGATAGAGAAAAGACACAAAGAAGTAAGTAAGCATACCAGATCAGCTGATGTAGAGATCAGCTGAGTACTTCAACAGATTCCCCCTCAGCTGGATACCAGCGGACTACTTAGAAACCTTTTCTTCCCTTTCTAAAGAATTGCCTTTCCATCTACCATTCCTAACTCAACTACCAAATCTCTGAATCTTACCTCTGCTAAAGGCTTAGTAAGCACATCTGCTCTCTGCTTCTCTGTATGTATCTTCTCCATCCTGATGTCTCCCTTCTCAGCATGGTCTCTAAGGAAATGATGTCTTATATCCACATGCTTAAATCTGGTATGGAGGACAGGATTTTGAGTAATGGCTATTGCACTTGTACTATCACAGAAGATATGTATTTCTTCTGTGATCACATGATAGTCCCTCAGCTGTTGTCTGATCCAGAGCAGCTCAGAACAGCAACTACCAGCAACCATGTACTCTGCCTCTGTTGTGGAAGTAGCTACTGAGGTCTGCTTCTTGGAGAACCAAGATATCAGCTTACTTCCCAGAAATGACATATGCCAGAAGTTGATTTCCTATCAATCTTGCACCCTCCATAGTCAGAATCTGAATACCCACTCAACTGAAGATTATCATCAGCAAGGTACCAGAGGCCTAGATTTGAAGTACCCTTCAAATACTTCACAATCTTCTTAGCTGCTTCCAGATGAGATTTCTTGGGGTTGGCCTGAAATCTTGCACACACTCCTACTGCAAAACTTATATCAGGTCTGCTGGCAGTGAGATACAGCAGAGAACCAATAAGTCCTCTGTAATGTGTCTGATCCACTTTCTCACCAGTCTCATCTGGGTCCATGCTAAAGTTTGCTTTCATTGGAATCTTAGCTTCTCTGTTGCTACTGACTCCAAACTTTTCTATCAGATTCTTGGCATACTTAGCTTAGCTGATAAAAGTTCCATTGGACATCTGCTTCACCTGAAGTCCAAGGAAGTAGGTCATCTCCCCTATCATGGACATTTCAAACTTGCTAGTCATCAGCTTGCTAAACTGATCACACATCTGCTTGTTGGGGGAGCCAAAGATGATATCATCCACATAGATCTGTACCAAGAGGATATCATCTCCGTCTTCTTTCCTAAACAAGGTCTTATCTATCTTCCCTTTGCTGAAACCACTATCCAGCAGGAACTGTGATAGAGTATCATACCATGCCCTAGGTGCTTGCTTGAGTCCATATAAAGCTTTCTGCAACCTATACACCTTGTTCCCAATCTCAAATCCTGGTGGCTATTCCACATATACCTCTTCTTCCAGGATTCCATTCAGAAAAGCTAACTTGACATCCATCTGATAAACCTTGAACCCTTTGAAAATAGCATAGGCCAGAAACAATCTGATGGGTTCTAGTCTTGCCACAGGGGCAAATGTCTCATCATAGTCAATCCCCTCTGACTGTGAATACCCAAGGGCTACTAGCCTTGTCTTGTTTCTCACCACAACATCATTTTCATCCTTCTTGTTCTTGAAAACCCATTTAGTGCCTATGACCTTCTGATGTTTGGGCCTCTCCACTAGAGTCCAAACTTCTTGTCTTGCAAACTGATTTAACTCCTCTTGCATAGCTACAATCCAGTTTGGATCTTCAAGAGCTTCATGGATATTCTTGGGTTCTATTAGAGACACATAAAAGCTGAACTGAGCACCCAAGTTTAGCTTTCTTCTGGTCTGAACACCCACACTTGGATCTCCTAAGATCTGCTCAGCTGGGAAATCAGATAATTTCTTCTTACCTCTCTGAGGTGCCATGGTCTGCTCCTCTTGGGTCTTGTCCAATATTCCCCCTTGGTTAGTGTGAGGAGTCAATGTGCCATCATTTGATACTGATGAGGGCTTATCAACTGACTTGGGCTCATCATCTGAATCTGAATCTGATTCTATCCTAGGTACCACTACCTTAATCAGATCTGGCTTGTCTGACAGATTCAACTAATCCACCTCATCTGCTAGCTTCTCTTTGCTGTACTCATGAAAAGATTCATCAAATACAACATGGGGTGTTTCTTCCACACAAAGAGAGACCTTATTAAAGACTCTATAGGCTTTGCTACTTCCAGAATATCCTAAGAATATTCCCTCAGCAACCTTAGCATCAAAAGTCTTTAATTTAGTCTTTCCATTGTCATGGATGAAACACCTACACCCAAAAATATGAACACATGAAAGATTATGAGTTTTACCTTTGTACATCTCATAAGGAGTCTTGCCATGTCTCTTGACTGGTAGACACTTATTTTGGATGAAGCAAGCAGTGTTGATGGCTTCTGCCCAAAATCTTTGAGGGGTCTGATATTCAGCTAACATGGTCCTTGCTGCCTCCTTGAGGGTTCTGTTTCTCCTCTCAGCTAACCCATTCTGATGATGTGTTCTGGCAGCTGATGTCTCATGCTGAATACCATTATCCCTGTAGTAGTCAGAAACAACAGAGTTAAGAAACTCAGTACCTTTATCACTTCTGATTCTGACTATGCTGAGGTCCAGCTCCTTCTGAATCCTCTTGAACAACTCCAGCATCTTGACCATAGTCTCATTCTTCTTGAACAAGAACACTACCCAGGTGAATCTTGTATAGTCATCAACAATCACTAGTGTGTACTTCCTTCCACTGAAACTAAGAGGAGAGACAGGTCCAAACAAGTCCATATGAAGCAGCTGGAGTGCTTTTGTTGTTGAAGTACTCTGTACATCCTTGAATGAGGCTTTAGTCTGCTTTCCTTTTTTACAGGCATCACACTTCTACTCAGATGCAAACACCTCATTTGGTAGTCCTCTGACTAGACCCTTCCTTGCAACCTTATTAAGAGTCTTGAAGTTCAGATGACCTAATCTCTTGTGCCAGAGCCAGCTGACTTCTGATGAGCTTTTAGCAACCAAACATGAATCAGCTGGACAACTTGCAAAATCTGCAAGATACATATTACCTCTTCTGAGGCCAGTTAGTAGCACCTGCTCATTTAAATCATTAATAACAAGGCAAGAGTTCTTAGAAAATCGTACTGAATACCCCTTATCACAGAATTGGGATACTGACAGAAGATTGTGCATAAGCCCTTCTACATAGTAGACTTTTTCAACTCTTGTTCCTTTGATCAGCAGGGTGCCGACTCCTCTGGTGACTCTAAAGTTGTTGTCACCAAACACAACTCTAGGCCCATCAAGCATCACAAAGTCCTGGAGGAGATGCTTTTCAAAGGTCATGTGCTTTGAGCATCCACTATCAATGTACCAGACATGGCCTTTGGCTTCTCCTCTCTCTATTGGGTTAGAGTTTGCCTGAAATTAAAACTCAGGCTTTAGGTACCCTTTCATTGGGTCCTGATTGGTTAGTTTCCACTTTCTGGATCCACAGGTAAAGATCATCCTTATGAGGTTAGGAGATCTCAACCTTCTGCCATACTTGTCCACAAAGATCATCTCCCTCAGAGGATCTCTTCTGGGGCGATGAGTGATAATAGCAGGTTTGTAGATGGGATGCTCAAAAGGATAGGGTCGGCTTGAGCTTCCGAATGACTCATATACTTTAGCCGGTGAATGCTTGCCTACTTTGGTTACATTAAAAGTAACCCAGGGCTGAGGTCTGTTTTGCTTAGGCTTACTCTGCTGAGATGGCCCAGGCTTATCATTCCTCTGATGATTCTGCTGAGGTCTTCTTGTCTTAGCAGAGCTATGACTTGGATGCCTCTTCTGATCTTGGGGCTTCTGAGCTTTGGACTTATGTTGGTTATCATCACGCTTCTGAGTTTTAGTACTCTTCTGCTCTGCTGAAACCTTGTGATCTCCAGCAGACTTCTGAGCTTTGGAGCTCTTCTGTCCAGCTGGGACCTTTTCTATCCCTCTGCTCTGTTGCCCTTCTGATCCAGATACAGGCACAGCTGGCCCTTTACCCTTTCGAGGATCCCTAATTAACCCACTATCACCTTTCTTCTTCTTTTGTGGTTTGGGTTTGGGATAACCAAGACCCCTTTTGTCATTCACAGTTTGTGAGGACTCAGCTATTTCAGACACGACATTCTTTGCCTTAGTCAGCTGGTCCACTTTCAGCTGAAGCTGCTTTGAATTTTTGATTGTCAGTTCATTCTGCTTGAAGAGTTCATCGAACTTAGCTGTCAGCAGATTATGTTCTTCACTCAACACAGTGTTCTCAGAAAGTAGCTTTTCTATCAGCTTCTCCTGTTCCTCACACTTTGCTATTAAATCAGCAGACTTGTTAGCATGTGAGTAATAGGATAACACTGGCAGTCTAGCACTTTCCAGATCCTGTCTCAAGCTTAGAACTTCAGTTTTTAGGCTAGAGTTCTCCTCTTCCAGCTTAGAACCAACTTTTAAGGAGGATTGGAGATCAGATAACAACTTGTGTATATCTGACTCCATAGAATAGGCAGAAGAGCAGGATGAGCTAACAGAGGGGGTAGGAGAATTTACCTCTTCTACCTTGGCCATAAGGCAGATGTCTTCCTCTGACTCAAAATCAGATGAAGATGAGGATGAGCTGATGTCCTGCTTCTCCTCCTCTGCCAGCAGAGCTCTCTTGTCAGCAAATCTATGATCTCTCTTGATCCTTTTCTCTTCTCTCTCCCTAGGTGTGAGCTGGGGGCAGTCATAGCTGAGATGCCCTGGCTTGTTACAAGAATAGCAAAAACCATCTCCTCCTCTCCTGGGACTTGGTTCCCTCCTTCTCTCTGGAGACTTGTATTTAGTCTCCTGCTCGTCTGATGGTTTTCTGGAATCAGATGATTTCTAGTACCTCCTGGAAGAATCACCCTTGTTCTTCTTCCAATGGGATCTGTACTTCTGGAACTTGTTTGACATCTTGTCAAACTTCTTGGTTAGCAAAGCAAGTTGCTCCTTTAAGCTCATGTCATCTGGAGTAGAGGACTTCTCTTGGCTATCAGCTGCAGCAGAGAAGGCAACAATCTTTGCAGTTGATGATGATGATGGAGTCTCATCTTCTTGATCTTCTTCATGGATATCGAACTCATGTGCCTTCAGATGAGATAATAGTGTGTGATGACTCATCTCAGATAAGTTCTTTGTCTCCTTGATCACAGTCACCTTCACTCTCCATCTGGGAGTGAGAGATCTCAGAATTTTGTTCTTGATCTCCTTCTCCGAGTATTCCTTTCCTTAGGAGCTTGCCTTATTCAGAATGTTTGTCAACCTCATATCCAGCTGATCGATTGTCTCATCAGCCTTCATCTTGAATGTGTCAAAAGTGTGAAGAACGGCTTGGAGCTTATTCTCCTTTATTTGATCAGTCCCTTCACACATTAAGGAGAGCTTCTCCCACATCTCCTTAGCTGTCTTGCAGGTCTTGATCTTTTCAATATATTCCTTTGACAATGTCTCGATTATTTCAGTTCTTGCCACTTGATCTAAGTTGAAGAGTTTTCTCTCAGCATCATTCAGTTCACTCTTCTTCTTTTCTGGCTTCTTCCTTTCACTGATTTCTGCCTCTGGAGTCTTGCCATCACTTACTCCTTCCCAGTAAAATTTGATTGGCCCTTCCTCCAGAACATCTAGCATCCGATCATGAATGGCTCTAAGATGATTCTCCATTCTGAATTTCCAGTAGTCATAATCTTCAATGGAAAATTCTGGCAACTTCCTCGTCTTGGATCCACTCTTCTTGTATGAAGCCATATCTGCAAGTGGTTAGTTAAAATGCACACAGAGTTTTCTAAAACAATTTTCAGGGATCTGTCCAGGTGACCACCAAAAGCTTTCTCAGGCTGTGGTCTTTTGGACACACAGCTCTGATACCACTAGTTGGTCCCAAAGGCAGGTTTTAAAGAAGGAATACCCTGAAACAAGTCTAGAAGGGGGGTTGAATAGACTTGTAAGGATTCAAAACCTTCTTTTTTAAAGTTTTCAGCTTATTTCAAAATCAGCAGACTACTTGAGATAGTCTGAATTTGAAAATTGTGCGCTGTGAAATTTTGTGCGGAAACATTTTAGTGAAAACCGGTTTTAGGTGATGTGCACAAATAAAGAACAGAAAATAAGAATGCAAGACACAAGGGACTTATAGTGGTTCGGACGAAAGGTCCTACTCCACTCTCCACAATCCAATTGGAATTGTGGGGCTCTCCACTAACTTTACTCACTCACTCACAAACTTCGAGAGTACTACTCTCTTACAAACAGTCAATGCTTAATCAGCGATTGACTTCTAATAGCTTCTACAAAGCTTTACAAAAGATAAGTATGAATGAAGGGTGTTGAGTGCGAGTAATGATTTTGACAGAGTTTCGGCAAGGTTGAAGTGCGTGTAAATCCGATACTGAAATAATCACTGTTACTCAAATTTATAGGGTCAAATAACTAGCCGTTGGGAAGGACTAGAAATCTGAGATCCTATAATCTCATATTCAATCAATTGTTGAGATTGATTGAATCTCCTTCTTGATTCCCGTCAATCTTCACGATCTATAATCAATCAAGTTTGTCCCCTTGATTGATTGATCTTCTATTCTGGGAATCCCTTCCTTTTGTCGCAAGTCAACCCTTAGAGTGATTCCGAAGAATCTGGACGGAGCACAAGACCTCAGCTGATCTGTCTCCTTAGCTGGTGTACGTTCTGCTGGTACTTGTACCTCAGCTGATGTGCAAGTCTGCTGGTGTGCACCTCAGCTGGTCTTCTGGACTTCATTTGGAAACTCTTAATCCTTGGTCCTTGTCTTGTCTGCGACGTGCTAAGCTGATCAGCTGATCTTCTGATGTCAGCTGATCTTAACTCCTCTGATGTTCTACTCTTGATACTCCAGTGTCAGCTGCTCAAGTCTTCTGTCTTCTGGAATCGGCTATGTCCTCAAGACCTTAGCTGGTCTTCTTCTCTATGATAGCTTCGGATCTTCTAGAAAGCAAGGTTGATACCCCCTTACTCAAACCTATCTAATCCTAACTACTCATCAGCTGACTAACAGGTTCAGCTGGTCCTATTACAAGCTGATTGGTTTATATTATCATCAAAACATCTAACAAGAATATCCTAATACTGATCATTCTGAGTATGATATGTCTGCCAATTCTTTAAAAGAACACTTTTTATCTGATGATTGGGTAAATATTATGAAAAATGGTGTAGGACCTGTATTTAGAGGTGGTGTAAAACAATTTAGGGATGGTCTCGTTAAGTTCACACTAATGACTGGTTTTAGTTTTAAATTTACTCGGAAATATAGACGTTATATACATGTTGTCTGTTATTACAATAATTTCCATTGGGATTGGTTTATTAAAGCCAGGCTTCATAAAATAATCAGCTTCTTTGTTGTTTACAATGCAAATCTGGTGCACAAGTGTGTTGGTAATCTTATAGGTAATGATACATTAAGACTTGTTCCTCGAATGGTGGGAGATCTTATCCTTTCATATGTGAAGGACAATCCAAGCATAAGTGGCAAGACGGTTCTTCAAAAACTGAAAAATCTATATGGGATTGACATTCCATATTGGAAGGCATATCAAGCTGTGGAACGTGCTAGGGAATCAATATTTGGAAGTTTTGATGAGTCATATGATGAATTGCATTGGTATTGTGATGGTATTAAAAGAACTAATCCTGGCAGTGTTGCTGAAATCCAGTCTAGCCAATAGACTCATCATTTTGAAAGAATGTTCATAGCTTTCAAGGCATGCATAGAGGGGTTTCACAGTTGCTAGCCCATGATTTTTATTGATGGCACATTCCTCAAAGGTCGATCAAATGGCACTTTACTGTCAGCCACGATAAAGGATGGAAACAACTGTATTAATCATTTTAAACAACGGTAGTTATTCTTTTATTTTGTATTTATTTTTATCATATATTGATGTTATCATGACCGCATTATGCAGGGCTGTTCCCTATTGCGTTCTCCTTTATTTCTGCCAAAAATAATGACAATTGAATATGGTTTCTATAGATGCTTAGCGATACGTTAGTCCATCATAAACAAATTTTATATTTTTCAGATAGGCATTTGGGCATATTAAATGCATTCAATGAAGTGATTGCCGATCCAGCTCATTTTTACTGTCTCTATCACTTGTTTACTAACTTGTAGGGTCAATTTTGAATGGTATGGACGAACCACAACCAAGAGAAATTAGGTGAATTGTTATGAGAGTGTGCCTATGCTAAGGAAATAACTACGTTTTTTGGAGAATATGGAGGCTTTAAAAAAAACAGGTGGACGATTGGCTGAGGAATGGATTGAGCAGCTTCCATTTGAAAAATGGGCTTTTGCCTTTGCCCCCAACATCACTAGATATGTTGAGATGACATCGAATGCTGCAGAGTCTTTCAATGCATGGATTTTAGAGGTAATATAATTATCAGTTGCACATATGGTTGAGGAGATACACACTAAAATTAGCAATTAGTTTGTAAAATGAAGAGCATTGTGTAACAGTTGGATTGGTGCACTTGTTGAAACCAAGAAGGATTTGTGGAACCGTTATATAGAGTGTGGCAGCACATGGAATGTTGTTATTTGTCCCAGTGGTGTGTTCAAGGTTGACTCAAAACATTCTATTGTTGTGGATCTTAACGGCAAAACCTGTTCTTGTTTCTAGTGGCAACAAAGAGGTTTCCCTTGTGTCCATGCCGTTGCTGTAATTCGTGTAAACTTCTAGTCCATTTTTCCACATGTTGATGAGTGCTTCTAAACCACGACGTACGAGAAATTCTATGCTATTGACCTTCACCCAATCCCCAAAACTGAAAAAATCCATTTCCAACAACAAGATGTGCAACATAAGATCCTGCCTCCACGCCTGGGAAAGGGACCCGGTAGTCCCAAAAAAATCAAGAAATGCATCATATGGTGAGTATCACAAGAATGAAAAATCTATATGCCAAATCTATGGCAAGTTTGGCCGCCACAATAAATTGACGTGTGGACAGCTGCTTGATGTCCATGACACATCCCCACAAGGTTAAACTTAATTATATGTTGTCATCAAACTTTTCAAACTAAATTCATTTAATACTGGGTCCTAAGTCTGATGCTATTGTTTATATCAATATTTTCTGCTATGTTGATTTGACTAAATATCCATCATCTTTTGTTGCAACATACCATCCATCCCCTGTCAACCTTGTGCAGTCTCCAGAGTGTAAAGAAAACATCGATGAAGTTAATGTAAGCAGTGACTTCCAACACCAATGGTTTCAATGTTAGATTACAAGTGTTATGTGTTTAGGTTTTGAACATGTTTGCACACATCTACGTTTACAGTGATCAGCCTTGTGTGAAATCCTTACATTCAACACCTAGATCCATTGTCATTAAGGTGTTTCATGTTGGGGTGATTTTTTGTATTTTGTTGTATCCCATTTTGTGGTCAAACCATTGTTCTCGTTTGTAGAAAATCTTAAAAGATGTATAGCAATCATAGTATATGATTAGGGTCATAATTGCATCATTTTGCATCCATTTCTATATGGTTTTGATGAGTTTATGTTCATATTTGACCCAATTATGCTATAAATTGTGCTATTGATCCCGCGTTGGCAAGAAAGTATGTTTTGTAGGAAAAAATGAGCAAAAATGAGGAGTTCATATTATAGCGAAGGAGACGAGGTGATCCGAGCATGTGGAGAAGTTCAAAGGACACAAGGGAAGACCCTAGGAGGCTCGGATGAGAAATCGGATCGAAAATGAAGAAGTCAGAAATCAGACGGCACAAAGTGGTTCCGGTCGCGCGCCAGTGTGCCTGTGGTCGCACGTTGGTGTGCCTGCGGTCTCGCGCTGTAGTTCAGGATCGAGCGGAAGAGGCTCGTGTGATTTTGCGCGCGACTGAGCTGGTCGCGGGGTAGCTAGTTGTTGGTCGCGTGCTAGTGCAAAATCCGGCAGATTAAGGGTGTTTTCGACTTTTGCGCGTTTTAATGAAGGGCATTGTGGTCTATGCATGGGAACACTATATATACATCAAGCATCAGATTTTGGAGGGAATTTTCTTCATTCCACATTTCATTAGGGAAGTTTTAGAGATAGCTTAGGTAGTTATTATTAGGTTTTCTTAATTCCAATCACTTCTCTCTACAATTGTGTTCAATTTAGCCATTAGATTCTTAATCCGTTTATATCATTAGATTCGTCTTGTCAAGAGCTGCATTCCTACAGTTCGATTTTGTATTTCACTTTTTGGATCAAGAGTTAGATTTTCAATGTAGTAGATTAGACTTTCAATTCCATTGCTATAGGTAAGATTCTTGTAATTTCTCTTCAATTTAGTCTTAATCATGTTCTTAGATAGCTTAATTGTTGATTTGATCACTCAATTAGCCATGGACTAATTCCCATTGGCATTGGTGTATGAAACTTATGTAGTAGTTTAGTGATTCTATCAATCCTATGCATGTTTTGTGAAATTGATTGGTTAATTCTCTTAATTGATGATTTGTATGAATGTTTGGTATGATAATTGGATGTTTAGAGCCTAAGTGGATTAGCAAGACATGAGAATTGAGCTTGTTCACAGAAGTTCTTGATTGAATGTTGTGCATCCCAAGTGTTTGATGAAATGCTCTTAAGTCAGTGAGAATTGTTTATGAGTTAAGTCACTTCAATTTAAGTGTCATTAGGGAGATCTAGGCACATTTATGAAGCTCTAGGCTTAATTGATCAATCAATGGAACTGGCATATTAGGAGAGATAGGGACCAAATGAATCATAAGTGGATTACACAAATGTATACTTCTCAAACTTGCTCATCTTTATAAGGTGATAGGTAGATTCTCAATCTTTGCAAACATAGTAGATAGAAAACCAAGCCTTTTACTTGCTTTCTTAGATACTATTCGTGACAACATCCTACTATTCATCGCCCCATTTCCCTGAGATTAATATATTTTAACTTGGTCATCTTGCCACATACACAACTACGACGTACACTTGCGTGAGACACAAAATTAGCAAACGAGTTTTTGGCACCATTGCCGGGGAAACAACTACTTTGTTTAGTTTGTGTTGTTGTTATTGTTTGTATATATTGATTAAGAGTTGCCTCTTGTAGGTACATCTTGACTTGAGTATTGAAGGAAGTTTAAGAAGGCAACGAAGACAAACTCGTCTTGAGCAAGCGAACATGGAACAACAAGGGAACAAAGATAGAGGAGAAACTCGAGAGGAAAGACAAATGAGGCCACAAGTTCATGAAGAAGAGAACTTGGCTCAAAGGGAGGTTCCTCAACCTCAACCCAACTTACCATACCAACCTTATCCACCTCAAAACCATCCATTACATAATCCCTACCATCAACCATATCCCAATTATCATATTAATCAACCTTACTACCCACCACCACCACAAAACTATCCTTACTATCCATATCCACCACCACCTCAACCTCCACAATATCAACCACAAATTGCACCACCCATGGAACCTAACCCACATAACGAGCCACTCTTGAGAGACTACTTTGAGCCACAAGTTCGTGAGTACTATGATGGTATTGAAAGGCCACCTATATATGCCGAGAAATTTGAGTTGAGTCCCAATCTTTTAAACATGCTTAAGGAGTCACCCTTTGACGGAACCGACGAGAAAGAGAATCCAAATGCCCATCTAAGCAATTTTATGGAAATTTATGCCACCGTCAAATATAAAGGGATGTCAGACAAGTAAAAGAGACTCCAATTCTTCACTTTCACTTTAAAGGGGCGAGCTAAGATATGGATACAATCCATGACCCCTAAGGTTGCTACTTGGGATGAGCTGAGTTCACAATTTCTTAAGAAATTCTATCCTCCGTCGAAAATGCTAAAAGCAAGGGAAGGGATAAAGAATTTTTGTCAAAGATCGAGGGAGATAATCTCAAATGCTTGGGAAAGGTATCAAAGCTTGCTACTAGCGTGTCCTCAAAACGATTTCTAGGATGAGCACATCCTCTTGACATTCACCATATGGCTCAATGAAATGGACAAGAACTACTTGAATTCATGTGTTGGTGGATCCGTGTGGACAAGAATCGTGAGTCAAGTGAACGATATTATTGAGAACATCGCAGCGAATGATTCCTTTCAAAGTGCGACAAGTGTAGGAACGAGAGATCAGGTGTCTTTGCTTGAAGAAAATATGAAGAATGTGATGCTAATGATGTATGGAAACCAAAATCAAGGTCTACCGCCTATGCAAGTTAGTGTTGTGGAAAATGTTCCTACACCATTTCCGCAATCTCAAGAGGAAATGAGTTATATGTGGAGGCCCCAATACAATAACTCTTATCCCAACAATCCAAAGTCTTACATTACTCCTCCTTTCCGCCAACAAGGAGCCCCTTATCAACCCAATAAATGTAATGCTCCTTATAATCCTAACTTTAAGAGGCATGAGAACTTCTCGTACTCTAATCCTAAAGGAGCAATCCAACTGCCTCCGGGTATTGATCCGGGTTCCAAGCCACCCAACAATGAAGGAAAGGCAAGTATAGAGGAGACTTTGGCTCTTCTTTTGAAGAAAGTGAAGGAGATTAGGGTTGATAATGATTTGAAACACGATGAGACGAATATGAGATTTGAAGACTTCTACAAGTCCCAATAAAGTCAAATTAAAGGCCTTTGTTGGGAAAATCTGAGTATTTTGATTAGATCCCAAAACCTCTAATGATTTGCCTAAGTACAGTTGTCAGGATTGTATAGATCAGGATTAGTCAGGTTAGAATAGTTTTTCTATTCATAGGGATTCGGTTAAGGGGGAAAGTGATGAAGACTGTAGATTAATGGAGTCGACCCAAAGATTTGAAGTCAGAGATGCATTACATCATGAAGAAGTTAGAGTCAGTCTTGAAGTTTGCCTGAACTGAAGCTGAAGTTCGAAGACCTGACGATCCATCTTGAAAACAGTCCGATGATTCCACTGACTATTGATCCTATTGAGTACTCTAAGCATGCTCAGGTCAGGAGTAAATCAGTGAGGGCAATGTAACCTTGATCAGGCTGAGTATCATCTAATGATACTCATAAGACCTGACTTGGGCTTTGTATTATCTACTGATACCTGTAAGTCCTAAGCATAAATGTTACACTTGCTATGGGTAGTTGACATTTATGTTAACACCTGAGACAAAGAGAATGTCAGTGGACTCCAATAAAGACAACATTTATTCTTAGTTATAGATAAGAGACTCGGAGTTTAAATGTATGAGGAAGTACAGTGTCACATCGAAGAACTATCCATTTGTACGGAGAGCCAATCGCTTGTCGACATGCATGAACGGAGTCTGCGCAGCATTTAATGCGGCATTTAATTAGTCTCAGAGTTGCAGGCGGCGTCACACAAAATTTTTGGATTAAGCACTGGAAAAGGTCAACCAAGAACAAGCTAGTCTGTAGCTACCAAATATAGAAAGATTTAAACTGATCTCTTCCAATGGATCTATTTCAAATCTATCTATAAATACAGAGGACATTGCACCCATACAAGGTTACGAGAAATTTTCAAGTGAAGAATTCTCAAGATTCCAAGCTCTCGAAGCATACTCTAAACAACACTTTGAAGTTCTAAATTTCCCTAGCGTTGTAGTAGTATTCATTATGTATTTTCTTAGAATCGATAGCTCTTAATCCTTAGCATTGTTTTGTATTGCTAGAGCTATCACCCTAGTTGGAATCAGAATACCAAACCCCTCAGGATGTGAGGAAGGTTTGTTAGAAGGACTGGGACTTGTAAAACCTCCCAGGGGCTAAGTTCCTTAGAGAGGAAGGAAGCTATTCGTGCACCTTGGCATGTTAAAAATAAGTTCTGATCGTCAGTGGAAGAGGATCACTTCCTGTTAAATCAGGCCGTGGACATAGGAATTGGTTATCTCCGAACCACGTTAAAAAGTCCCTTGTGTGCTGATTTACATTATTGTTCAAGATCAAATTGACATTCATTATAAACTAAGCATTTAGCATAAGTTTGAAAGGAGAAATCAATTCTCCTGAGTGTTAATCTTGTGCACCAGCCTTAACCACCATTTCTAAGTGTTGGTTCCAAAACGAGTAAATCAGTGTATTGGGGGGGGGGGGGGGAATACACTGATGTCAGATTTTCCTGAAAATCTCAGGGAATTGCTCTTTCAGGCTTAGTCAGGAAGATCCTGATATGTTCACAAAACTGATGGTCCACAGGGCCAGCATGGGCGGATCAGTATGGAACCAAATAAGCTAAGTCTGAGTAGTGCTCTTAGAAGGCCAGTAGAGATAACCCACCTACTGACAGCTCGGAAGCTTGTCAGTTGGATAGTTATCTCAGTGAGCTAGAGTACATGTGAAAAGTGAGCCCTTAAGTTTTTCTACTCATTTTAGTTCCTGAAAACTTTGATCAGTATTTCTTTTGGAAACTGTGATTAAGGCTGGTGCACAAGCTTAAGTATCAGGAGAATTGGTTCCTCCTGATAGTTTTAAAACTGATGCAAGTATGTTCAGTTTATAAATGATGACAGATATGATCCTGTACGATAAATGTAACTCAGCACAAGGGGACGTTTTAACGTGGTTCGGAAATAACGAACTCCTATGTCCACGACCTGATTGAACAAGAAGCTACCCTCTACCACTGAGGATAGGTGCTTGTTTTTAACGTGCCAAGGTGCACGAGTAGCCTTCTTCCTCTCTTAGGAATCGACCCCTGGGCATTTTACGAGCCCCAGTCCTTCCAACCAACCTTTTGACAAATTGAGGGGTTTAGTATTCTAGTTTCCAACTAGGGTGTGTTAATCCTTCTAACAAATCAGTGCTAAGGACTGGATTAACACTATAAGCAATATACAGATCAGATTCCTACTACAACACTAGGGAAATTTAAAATTTCAGAGTGTTGTTTCAAATTCGCTTTGAGTGCTTAGAAAAGTGAGAATGCTTTCGCTTGGAAATTTCCCGTAACCTTGAATGGGTGCAAGGTGATCTGTATTTATACAATGATTTGAAAAAGATCTATTGGAGGAGAACTTGAGCAAATCAACCTATTTTAGGTATGTGCAGGTTTTGGTTGTCCTTGTCTGACAATATCCATACTAAGTATGGCAATTCTCTAATCCGCCGTTTGCATCTCTGAGAAACATTAAATGATGCGCAGTCTCCGTACTTACATGTCACCTCCTTATTGGTCGTTTGTCCAACAGCTAGTTTGTCGACTTTGACTTTGATAAATCTCGTACATTTATAACTCTGAGTTCCTCGTTCTTTACTCAGCATAAATGTTTATCTTTATTACGGAGACGCTGACATTCTCTTTGTTCCTCAGACTCCATTGAACGTGTAACCTTACCTTGTCAGGACTTACAAGTATCAGACAAACTGATACGAAGCCCAAGTCAGGACTTATGAACATCAGAACCACGTTCAGCCTGATCAAGGTCACACTTGCCCTTCACTGATGGAGTCGTACCCTGAGCATGCTTAGTGTATACTCCGTATGGACCTCATCAGTGGTTGTCTTCAGGATGGCTTCCACACAGCTTCAGGACTCCTTTCAGGTTTCTCAGGTTCAGCTTTAGGTTGATCATCTTCAGGACAATCAAGACCTTCAGGGTTGTGAATATTTCTGTCTACCTGATTACCTGAAAATATTAATTTGTAAGAGGTGAACTACTTTGTCACAGTTAAATATGACATATAAGAAAATTTATCAACTCACATAACATGCATATCCTTTTACTTGCTCCCATGGCTTTACATGGATGCGTTGGCTATACCAACGATGCACCGACAGACCGGCATGCGTGGTTTCCAACAAAAAATATGTGTTAACTGATTAGGGTCATAATTGCATCTTTTTGCATTTATTTTTATATGGTTTTGACGTGCTTATGTTCATATTTGACCCTAAAATGATATACTTTGTGCATTTAACCCTTTTTGGCTAGAAAGTTGTGATTATAGGTGGAAACGAGCAAAACGAGGAAGAAACGAGCAAGATCGAGAAAAGTCCTAAAATATAGAGTTGAGCCAATGGAAGAAATTGATGTCCCATATTGAAGAGCTTGAAGAGAGGTTCGAAACTCAAAAAGAATCGAGTCAATCGGAGTTCTAGAACTCAAGATATGACAAAAACGAGGAGAGTCGAGCGTCACCCGAGCTAAGTATTCCACTCGGCAGCCGAACCCCCTCGCTCGGCAGCCAATGTGCCTCTGGTCGGCAGCTCAAGGCCCGCTCGACCAGGCACTCGATCGCGATCGACGGCCGCTAGCTTGAGGTCGGCAGCACTTATGCTTGTGGTCGGCAGCACCTATGCTTGTGGTCGGCAGCACCTATGCTTGAGGTCGGCAGCACCTATGCTTGTGGTCGGCAGCTCTGTTAAAACTCAGATTATCAGGTCTATCTTCGTATTTTTGTGCGTTTAATGAAGGACACTTTGGACTAAACATTGTGGGCACTATAAATACCTCAAGGATCAGATTTTCAATTATTCCATTTATTCCATTTTCTTAGATTAGATTAGAGAGAGAATTAGGTAGTTACTTAGTGGGTTTCATGAATTTTCAATCTTCTTTCTACCATAACTTTTGATCCAACCATTGGATTGTTCATCCGTTTGTTCCATTACATTAGTCTCGTTCTTAGCTACGATTCTACGGTTCAATTTACGTTTTCAAGCTTTGGATCAAGACTTAGCATTTTGGAGGTTTGTAGATTGTATTCAATTTCTGTACCTATGGTAAGTTTTCCTTTAATTCTCTTGTTTTAATTCATAATCATGTTGATTAGAATGTTAATTGTTGATTTTCATTATCAATTAGCCATGAGCTAATTTCCTTATGCATGGTGGTATGAATACTATGGTGAATTTAGTCTCTTATTAATCCTATGCATGAATTAGTGATCTTGTAGTGTTAGTTCTCTTTATTAATGATTTGTTTGAATGCTTGGGATGTTTAATTGGATTGTATGGCTTATATGTTTTAGCAATGAAATGAGAATTGAGCTATAAGAACTTTATGCATACCAAGTGTTTGATATATTACTTGTATGACCAATGAGAATTGCATATTAGCCTAGACCTCTTAATTGGAGTGTTGGAAGTTGTAGAGAGATCTAGACATCCAATAGAGCCCTTACCTTGTATTGTAGAGAGATCTAGACACTAGTTGGCTTGACTAATACACCAAGAGACCTTTTGCATGCTAGGATGGATAGGACACTAAAGGAACCATAGTAGGATTAGTTCCATGCACTCACACCACTTTTGCTCACTTCCTTGAGGTGATAACTAGATTTACTTTGCTTTGTTAAAGTAGATAGAAAACATGATCCTTTTCTTACTTTCCTAGTTATTAGCCCATTGTGAACACTTAATACTTGTTTGATATCGCATCCTTTCCCTGTGTTCGATATTTAACTTGGTTAACTTGCCACGACAACAACAACCACATACACTTGCTTGGAAATCATACACGATTTTGGCAACACATTAACAAACGACTATAGAAGTCACGACATGCGTCAACAAATTTTATAAAACATATCATATGATGTAGCAAGTAATAAAATCACTCACATGAAACATTTAAAAGTAACAAAGCATAAAATAAACCCCAACTTTGATTAGTAGAAAACTTGTAAATAACTTGTACATACGCAACAGCAAAATCGATCACGATTCGAGCGAACAGTCGCAACTCTTTTTCCTCTTTCTTATATTTTTCCTTCCTACCTTCTTTGTTGACACCGAAAACCACCTCACCCCTGCCTAATGTTGCTGCCAATGATCTCTTTTTTGTTTATAAACAGTTGGCAGCAGCTGCTGCTATCATGCTTTCTCTTTTCTTTTTCAAAAACTCACGCCACTTTAACACTACTCTAAGGAATAAATTGAATTCCTATCAACAATAATTCTAACACATTAGTCGTTTTCCACCCCTTAAATGCTGCTAACTTAAAGAATATTAATCTCTTCAATTTCTTAAAATGTCAGTTACAAAACATATTCCATTAACACCAAAACAAAATGCATCGGTTGCTTATGAGATTAATACCCAAAATGCCTATAAATTAATAACATTCAAGAGGATATTTTCACCTTAATTGCTATATATGGTCCGTTACATCCTAGGAATTCCACATATGACCTAACCCAAATTGATCTCATTCAAATTAATCTATTAATGTGGGACTATTTAACTCATATAACTTCCAGAACCTTAAATTTAAAAATTCCAAACTCAATTTCAAATCTAAAACCACGAAATTAAAATCGGAATTAAAATTCTTAGACTAAAATAAAAGTACTTTAATTTATTTAATCTGGGTATTACATTCTACCCACCTTAAATAAATTTCATCCTCGAAATTTACTTACGTGTCTTCTAAGAAAAACTTAATGGTAAACTACTATTTTTCAAATTTACTAAGCCGTCGGTACGTACATGAATTTTGAAAACATCATAAATTTATCATTTTAAAACTCTTCATGAAATCTTTTGTAAACTTTTTGTAGCTTTTCACTTGCAACTAAACTGTACTTTAACTTTAAACTTTCAGAAATTTGCATGCAATGTAATCATAAATTTGCAAGTGAAATAATGTACTTTAAAACAATAAAATTTTTCATACCTTGAGGGTTGTAGTGGAGGCGGTGGTGGACATGATCTTTTCAATAATATATTTTTTTTTGAACACATATTTAAGCAAATAATTTTTTCCCAATACACTAAATTAAATAAATAATTTTAGCGAGTCTACAAGAACGCATACCCTCTCTGATACCACACTGTCACGCCCCATTTTTTAAAAAGTACAATTTTAATTTAAAAGGTTTGGAAGTAAATAATTTAAGGCGTGAACCATTTTTCTTTAATAAAATTTAAAACTGAAGGGACTATTTAATAACTAAAATTTCTTAAGTTAAGTTAAAGGACTCAATTTCATATAAATATGAGAATAAAATTAGATATGGATTATTTTGCTAAGTTTTGAAAATAAAGTTATTGGACCTTTTCATAAAAATATATTATAGAATGCAAGAAGATACAATCTTGTACTTTTCATCCTATAACTTGTTAAAGGACATTTTTAATAATTCTTACATAATGAAAAAAAATCTCTTCTAGTGGAAAATTACAACAAAAATTGAAATAGAGTAATACATATTTATATTTCCTCAAATTCACACTTTTTGATAACATTAAAAATAAAAACCGTAATCGAAGTTGATTCCATCCACTATCACCACAATCCCAATTGCAACCCTCAAGCCTGATTATCTGAAAATATTAATTTGTAAGGGGTGAGCACAACAACAAGCCCAGTGAGGAACTACTTTGTCACAGTTTAATATCACATATAAGAAAATTTATCAACTCAAATAACATGCATATCCTTTTACTTGGTTCCATGGCTTTACATGATGCGTTGGCTATACCAACGATGCACCGGCAGACCGGCTTGCGTGGTTTCCCACGAAAAACATGCGTTAACGAATGACTATAGAAGTCACGACATGCGTCAACGAATTTTATAAAAATATCATATGATGTAGCAAGTAATAAAATCACTCACATGAAACATTTAAAAGTAACAAAACATAAAATAAACCCCACCTTTGATTAGTAGAAAACTTCTAAATAACTTGTACATACGCAATAGCAAAATCGATCACGATTCGAGCGAACAATCACAACTCTTTTTCCTCTTTCTTATATTTTTCCTTCCTACCTTCTTTGTTGACACCGAAAACCACCTCACCCCTGCCTAATGTTGCTGCCAATGATCTCTTTTTTGTTTATAAACAGTTGGCAGCAGCTGCTGCTATCATGCTTTCTCTTTCCTTTTTCAAAAACTCACGCCACTTTAACACTACTCTAAGGAATAAATTGAATTCCTATCAACAATAATTCTAACAAACTAGTCGGTTTCCACCCCTTAAATGCTGCTAACCTAAAGAATATTAATCTCTTCAACTTCTTAAAAGGCCAGTTACAAAACATATTCTATTAACAACAAAACAAAATGCATCGGTTGCTAATGAGATTAATGCCCAAAATCCCTATAAATTAATAACATTCAAGAGGAAATTTTCACCTTAATTGCTATATATGGTCCGTTACATCCTAGGAATTCCACACATGACCTAACCCAAATTGATCTCATTCAAATTAATGCTATTAATGTAGGACTATTTAACTCATATAACTCCTAGATCCTTAAATTTAAAAATTCAAAACTCAATTTCTAATCTATAACCACGAAATTAAAATCGGAATTAAAATTCTTAGACTAAAATAAAAATACTTTAATTTATTTAATCCGGGTATTACAATGACCAACCGATCTACCACCTAGCTTGTGTCTAAAAATGCCACAGTTCTCTAAGCAGGAGAGGAGCCTGTGGAGAGGTCCGCGCTTACATCTGACCAGATTAAGCAAATCGGACTGGATAATATTGCTAAGAACATTATACTCCACACCATTTCTTACGAGAATTAGGTCAAGCTGATGCACCTAAAGACGGCGAAGGAGATCTGGGATGCCCTGGTGGAGATGAGCAAGGGTTCTGAAAAGATTAAATAGAAAAAGAGAGATCTTGCGATCAGGAAGTTTGAAGCCTTCAGAATGCTAAACGACAACCCTTAACTGTCTCCCTGAAAGATGGGAGGTGTCCTCGAAAATCCTTAACTATCTCCTGACAGATGGGATACAAGAACACTCAGGACCTCAAGAACGTCTCTCACCTTTACCTCTTCTCAGAGTTAAATGCTCTGGAATTCAACCTCGATAAGAGGAAGACGAAGGGTGAGGTTAGTGAGGATATGACTGAGGCGAGGACTCCTGAGAAGAAAAAGAGTATTGCTCTTAAGGCCAATCCTGAGCCTGAGGCTGGAACAGGATCTAAGTCCCTGAAGGAGATGAGTAAAGATGAGCTTACCCTAGAGTATAGCGTAATGGCCAGGAGGTTCGAGAAGCTCAACTCATGGTTTGGCAGGTATAATAAATTTTATATTGATTCCAGGGACCGTAGATATTCTAGCCCCAAAAGATCCAGCCCCTGGAGGGAAAAAAAGGAGGGGTGCTGATTCCAGGAGAGACCGAGAGGAGCGTGAGCGCCGAAGGGAAGAGAAGAGCTCCAGAAAGAGAGAGCAGGAGGGACTCAGATGGTAAGCGTTGTATTGACAAGTGTGTTGCCAGTGATGCAGACCAGTGCTATCATTGCAAGAAGACTAGGCAGTATCAGTATGACTGCTCGGAGCTCAGTGATCGAGAGAAGGAAGATCGGAGAGCAAAGAGAGATCTCAGGGCTTCTGATCGGAGAGCTATGCTTGCTGAGGATTCCTCAGATTCTGATGGCCCAGGATGCTAATCCCCTGAACTCTTCTCCGCTGAAGAGTATAATGACCTCTGCCTAATGACAAATGATGAGGTCGCTGCGGGCTGCAAGAAGAAGAGGGAGGATCAGAAGAAGGGCTGGTACCTGGATTCTGGCTGTTCTAAGCACATGACCAGATTTCGTGATCTCCTTCAGGATTATGTTGTAGAAGATGGCCCACAGGTTACCTTTGGTGACAACTCTAAGGGTTTCACCAGAGGGTTTGGTACTCTTGTTGTTGGTTCTGTCTGTGTGTCTAATGTATCCTATGTTGAGGGTCTTTGGCATAACCTGCTATCTGTTAGTCAGTTTTGTGACCACGGATTTAGTGTAGAGTTTACATCGAATATATGTCTAGTGAAGGACAAATCTACACTGCAGGTTCTTATTACAGGTGTCAGGAGAGGCAACATTTATATTGCTGATTTTCAGAGTAGCTCTCCCGAAACTTGTTTGGTCGCTAAGAGCTCATCTAAGCTCAGTTGGCTTTGGCATAAGCGCCTTAGTCACTTAAACTTCAAGATTATTAACAAAATCTCTCGACTTTCTCTTGTAGAGGGTCTACCTAATGAAGTTTTTAGTAAAGACCACGTGTGCGGAGCATGTCAGGAAGGCAAGCAAACTAAAACTTCATTCTAGGAGAAAGATGCCTTCTCAACTGACAGAGTGCATCAGCTCCTGCACATGGATCTCTTTGGCCCAATTACTCTTATAAGCATAAATGGTAGGAAATATACCCTTGTTGTGGTTGATGATTATTCCAGGTACACTTGGGTTATTTTCTTACTGAACAAGAAGGAGACTCAGGTCAAGCTTCCAGAGTTACTTAAGAGATTGAGTACTGAACAGGGTCAGAGCATCGTCAGGATCAGATTAGATCGGGGAATTGAGTTTATCAACTCTTTTATAACTTATTTTTTTACTGACCTTGGCATTGCTCATGAGACTTCTATAGCCAGGACTCCACAGCAGAACGGAGTTGCTGAGAGAAGGAACCAGACCCTGAAGGAAACTGCTAGAACCATGTTGGCTGAGTCAGGACTGCCCAAGAAGTACTGGGCTGAAGCAATTAATACTGCTTGCTACACTCATAATCGATCTATGCTGAGCAAACAACATGCTTAGACACCCTATGAAACGTGGGATAAGAGGAAGCCTCGCATATCCTAATTCTATATCTTTTGGAGTAAATGTTTCATCCTGAACAATGAGAAAGACTAGCTAAAAGTCTTTGATAGCAAATCTGATGAGAGAGTGTTCTTAGGATACTCCTCAGTCAGGAAAACCTTCAGGGTGTACAACTGGCGGACTCTAGTTGTGGAGGAAACACCTCATGTTGTGTTTGATGAGTCTGCATCAGTGCATAGGAAACAGGTTCCAAGTCCTGACACTGAGGGGGTTACCAAGAAAGTGACAAGACTGAGCCTGAAGAAGCATCCTGAGTTCAAGGTCAAGTTTGTGCATGCTCCCATGAGATAGGATAATGATGACGATCAGGATGGACCTCAGGCCAACCCTCAGCAAGCCCCAGCCTCGGAGAACATTGAGTCTCAGACGGAGGGACAGACTCAACCTAAGGTAAGGACTGTCGGTTATGATGCTTCTGCACCTGAGACAGTTACTGAGTCTAACTCTGCTGGGGGAAACAATGTCCCTAACATTGGGCAAACCTCAGGAAATGACTTAGTGTCCCCTGCTCTTGTTTTTTCTTGTTCTTTACCTGTGATTGAGACTAACATTTCAGGATCAGGTGAGGGAACGTCAGAAGCTGCTCCAAGTGCTTCAGTCAGTCGGAGGACATGGCTCTCTGATAACTCATTAGCTGATATCATTGGCGATATCAATGAGGGGGTCAGGACAAGGTTGTTCCATGGCGAGAGCGCTATGTTTTGTTGTTTCCTGTCAGATCAGGAACCTAAGAACATAGAAGAAGCTCTTGCTGACCCTAATTGGATCATAAGCATGCAGGATGAGCTCAATCAGTTTGAACGGAATCAGGTTTGGTAGTTAGTTGATAGACCTAGTTGTCAACACGTTATTAGCACCAAGTGGGTCTTCAAGAACAAGAGGGGTGAGAAGAATGTTGTTGTCAGGAACAAGGCCAGAATGGTAGCAAAGGGTTACTCTCAGGCTGAAGGGATCGACTATGGTGAGACCTTCGCTCTTGTCGCAAGGTTGGAAGCAATCAGGTTATTCTTGGCATATGCAACATTCAAGAAGTTCAAGGTGTGCCAGATGGACGTGAAGAGTGCTTTCCTGAATGGAATTCTGAACGAGGAGGTTTATGTGGAGCAACCTCCTGGGTTCGAAGTTGGTGACAGGTGTATCACCTGAAGAAAGCTCTTTACGGCCTGAAACAAGCTCCTAGAGCTTGGTATGATGATTAGGGTCATAATTTCATCTTTTTGCATCCATTTCTACATGGTTTTGATGAGATTATATTCATATTTGACCCTAATTTTCTATACATTGTGCTATTAACCCTTTGGTGGCAAGAAAATGTGCTTTTTAGGTGAAAACGAGCAAAAACGAGTAATTCCCGACTATTGGAAAGGAGATGATGGAATCAGAGCCCACGGGGATGTTTCTTGTACTCAAATGAAGACCCTAGGATGCTTGGTTGAGTCGTAGGATCGAAGATGAAAAAGTTGAAAATCGCACGTCGACACTTGAACTACGACCGAGCTCAGAGCCTTAAGCGACCGAGCCACGGCCCTTCAGCGTCCAAGCGAAATCACTCTGGACGGCCAAATCTTGGCCGCTCGACCACCAAGAGCCAGCCGCTCGATCGGTGGCCTGAAGTTGCGTCCGAGCGCGCGTAGAAGGCAGATCGAGCGTGAGTCTGGCTTTCACCAAATTAATGGCATTCTCATCTTTTCGCATGTTTAATGAAGGGCATATCGGACCAAGCATTGTGGGCACTATAGATACTTAAGGATCAGAATCTCAAAGGCACATCTTCATCATTATGCATTAGTTAGATCATTAGGTAGTTTTAGAGAGAGAGATTAGAGGTTACTTAGTGGGTTCTTATTATATTTCATACTTCTCTCTACAATTACTATTGCTCCATCCATTAGATCTTTAATCAGTTTGTTCCATTAGATTAGTCTCGTTATTAGCTTTGTTTATATGGTTCATTTTATGATTTTGAGCTCCGGATTAGAAGATAGCATTTCAAGGTTTGATGATGGTATTTCAATTCCATCTACATTTCGTAAGTTCTCTTGAATTCTATTGTTTTAATTCATAATCATGATGTTTAGAATGTTAATTATAGATTTCCAATTCCAATTAGCCATGGCCTAATTTCATTAGGCATGGTTGTATGAATACTATGGTGAATTTAGTCTCTTGTTAATCCTATGCATGAATTAGTGATCTTATTGAATTAGTTCTCTTATTAATGACTTGTATGAATGCTTGGGATGTTTAATTGGAATGTATGGCTTATATGTTTTAGCAATGAAATGAGAATTGAGCTATAAGAACTTTATGCATACCAAGTGTTAGATAATTGGCTTATATGATCAATGGGAATTGCATATTAGCCTAGACCTCTTAACTGGAGTGTTGGGAGTTGTAGACAAATCTAGACATCCAATAGAGCCTTTACCTTGTGTTGTAGAGAGATCTAGACACTAGTTGGCTTGACTAAGATACCAAGTGACCTTTTGCATGCTAGGATGGATAGGACACTAAAGGAACCGTAGTAGGATTACTTCCGTGTACACTTCACACTTGCTCACTTCTAAGAGGTGATAGTTAGGATTTATTATTTCTTGTTGATTTAGTTGATAGAAACCATGATTGTTTTCTTGCTTTCCTAGCTATCCACCTTTGTAAACATTCAATGCTTTCTTGATATCGCATTGTTTCCCTGTGTTCGATATTTAACTTGGTTAACTTGCCACCACAACAACGACCACGTACACTTGCGTGGAAATCATACACAATTTTGGCAAACATATGATACTCTCTCCCAGTTGACCACGAGTTCGTGAAAAGAATAGTGGACATGACCCTATTCAGGATTACCGAAGAGGATGACATTCTCTTAGTCAAAATTTATGTCGATGACATTACTTTTGGATCACCGAACTTGAGGCTTTGTGAAATTTTTTTAAAGCTGATGATGGGGAAGTTTGAGATGTTAATGATGGGAGAGATGAATTTCTTCTTAGGTCTATAAGTCAGGCAAACTGACTGCAGAATTTTCATCAATCAGTCCAAGTATGCGAGGGACCTGATTTAGAAATTTGGAGTTCAGTCCAGCGAAATCTCACATATTCCCTTGAACACAAACCAGAAGCTGGATCCTGACAAGGAGGGGACCTCAGTAGATCAGACTGAATATAGGGTACTGATTGGTTCGTTGTTGTACCTGACTGCAAGCCGTCCTGACATCACCTATGCAGTTGGAGTTTGTGTGAGGTATCAGTCTGATTCGAAGAAGAGTCATCTAGAGAGTGCCAAAAAGATATTGGAATACCTAAAAGGTACAGTCAATTTAGGACTTTGGTATCCCTCTGATGACAACCTAGAACTGACAGGTTATTCTGATGCTGATTACGTAGGCTGTACGGTTGATAGGAAATCAACTACAGACACATGTCAGTTTCTAGGGAGTAAACTGATCTCTTGATTTTCCAAGAAACAAACAAGTGTTTCAACGTCTACAACTGAGGCTGAGTATATGGCGGCAGACAGTTGTTGTTCCCAAATTTTTTGGTTAAAGCAACAACTGAGAGAATACCAAGTAGTGGCCACTGATGTCCCAATTCATTGTGACAATAATAGTGCCATAGCCATATCCCAAAACCCAGTCTTACACACAAGGTGTAAGCATGTAGACATCATTCATCACTTTATAAGAGATCATGTTGACAAAGAAGGATATAAGTATGGAGAGGATCCCTACTGATAAACAGAGAGCTGACATCCTTCCTAAGGCTTTACCTGAAACCAGGTTTGTTGAGGTTGTCAGTTGAGTTAGGACTTCTAGACCAAGGCTTAGAAGATTCAGTATGAATCTTAGTTCAGGATTGAACAAGGTCAGGACGAATGACTAACTTAGGATCAGGAGGATGGTTAGTGTATAGAGAGGTGAATGGATGTCAGGGGGAACTGACATCAGGAGAAGATCTTCAGGATCAGGATGGTTTAGTTTCAGGAAGCAGGTGGTGACTCAGGATCAGGGGCCTCCTAAGTCCAAGTATGTTGAGGAGTTCATTCCCAAGGAACTGTCCGAAAGGTGGATTCCGATCAGGAATCGATAGGTTTACATGTTCTACGTGGTGGGGGTATGGGATGACCTGAAAGAAGATAAGGATGTCATCCTCCACCACTGGATGACGGAGGAGTATCCGGACCTATGGTTTGAGATCATCGGACAAGCTGATATCGTGCGCGTCGAGATCACTCCTCCTGACAACATCAGGTACCCACCACCTTTGCAAGGGAAGTCCAAGCAGCTGGACAAGCCAGTCATTCAGGAGGAAGTAGTAAGAATTAGAAAGGTATCCAATGCCCTGAATGATCAGAGTAGATTGGATCTGATTCTACTCCGTGTGCTTGACATGTATGGCATTCCGCTGGACAAGTGGAAGATGAAGAGTGATCGATCAGGAGATTAGTTGTCAGGAATAATATTTTGTAATAGCTTCAGGATACCTTGTAATGTTTTTAAATCAATGAAGTTATTATTATTCCTGAGTATAAATTCTTGTTGACTCCTGATCTATCTTACAACACTCTTATCAAGAACTTTACTAACTGTTTGCCAAAATCGTGTATGATTTCCACGCAAGTGAACGTGGTCGTTGTTGTCGCGGCAAGTTAACCAAGTTAAATATCGAACACAGGGAAACGATGCAATATCAAGCAAGTATTGAGTGTCTACAAAGGTGGATAGCTAGGAAAGCAAAAAAAAAAAAACACTCATGTTTCTATCAACTAAATCAACAAGAAATAGTAAATCCTAACTATCACCTCAAAGAAGTGAGCAATAGTGTGAAGTATACATGGAAGTAATCCTAATATAGCTCCTTTAGTGTCCTATCCATCCTAGCATGCAAAAGTTCTCTTGGTGTCTTAGTCAAGCCAACTAGTGTCTAGATCTCTCTACAACATAAGGTAACTCTGTATTAGGTGTCTAGATCTCTCTACAACTCCTAACACTCCAATTAAGAGGTCTTAGGCTAATATGCAATTCTCATTGGTCATACTAGCAATATATAAAACACTTGGTATGCATAAGGTTCTTATAGCTCAATTCTCATTTCATAGCTAACCATATAAGCCATACATTCCAATTAAACATCCCAAGCATTGATACAAGTCATTAATAAAAGAACTAACACATCAAGATCACTAATTCATGCATAGGATTAACAAGAGACTAAATTCACCATAGTATTCATACATCCATGCAACAAGGAATTAGCCCATGACTAATTGGAAATGAAATTCAATAATTAAGCTATGGACAAACATGATTAACACTAATATGAAATGAAATACAAGAAATCTTACCAATTGTTGGAGAATTGAAATACAAGCATCAAACCTTGAAAATGCTATCTTCTAATCCGGAGCTCAAAATCATAAAATGAACCGTAGTGTTGTAGCTAATAACGAGACTAATCTAATGGAGAAAATAGATTAAAGATCCAATGGATGGATCAAAAGTAATTGTAGAGAGAAGTATGCAATCTAACTAAGAACCCACTAAGTAACTACCTAATTCTCTCTCTAAACTAATCTAAGAACTTGGAGTAATGATGATCCTTGAGGTATTTATTGTACCCACAATGTTTAGTACAAAGTGCCCTTCATTAATCGCGTGAAAATAGCCCTGAAAATTTGGATTTTCTGACCGGGTGCCGACCACAGGCATAAGGGCTGCCGACCGTGATCAGCAGCTTGATTGAGCGAGGTGCATTCCTACCGATCATGAGAATAACACCTGCCGACCAAGCTGCTCGCGCGGCCGTGCACGCGAAGGCTGCCGATCCATAGATAAGGTCGTGCGTAGGCTGCCGAGCACAAGTATATGTGCTGCCGATCAAGACACTTAGTGTCGGTAAATGCTCGACTTCCTCGTTTTTATCATATCTTGAGTTCTAGGACTC
Organism: Prunella vulgaris; assembly: GCA_026898435.1. Lineage (NCBI taxonomy): Eukaryota > Viridiplantae > Streptophyta > Magnoliopsida > Lamiales > Lamiaceae > Prunella > Prunella vulgaris. The sequence continues at coordinate 57,295 of JAPKLY010000290.1, forward strand.
CGATTGACTCGATTCTTTTTGCGTTGCGACCCTCCCTTCAAGCTCTTCAACATGGAACATCAATTGCACCAATTGGTTAAACTCCATAATTTCGGACTTTTCTCAAAACTTGCTCGTTTCTTCTTTTTTTTGCTCGTTTTCACTACAAAACACAACTTTCTAGCCAAAAAGGGTTAAATGCACAAAGTATATCATTTTAGGGTCAAATATGAACATAAGCACATCAAAACCATATAGAAATGGATGCAAAAAGATGCAATTATGACCCTAATCATACCCCCAAACTAGATTGTTGCTCGTCCTCGAGCAACGAAGCGATAAGATAGGGGAATAATTGTATCAATGAAGCATCAAGCACAAGTCAAAAGCCATGGAATCATCACTTAATATCATGCAAGTCTAGAATGCAATTTCATCAAATCAACAATCAAAATCTAATCAATGAACAAATTGTCAAATCAACAAATCATGATCCTCACATAGAAGTGTATAGCTAATCTCTCAAGCGTTTGAGGTTCTCTCAATCTTCACACAATGATACAAATACTACCATAAGCTTAGCTCAAGTCTCAAATTCTCCATCACTTGTAATAACAATTCATTCACACATCAATGAGGACTTTCATAAGGTTGTAATGTTGGCTCTTTGGTAGGGAAGGATAGATATGGATAAGAGTGACTAAATATGATTAGTAAAGCATAGAAGGAATCAAGTAATAGTCATTCACATCTTCATGCAATTGTGCACATTCTTCATGCTCTTCAAAATCACACTTTCAAGATCATTCTTCACTTTCTTTGCAATTAATTGCCATACTCATAACAAAGGTCAACTTGACCATATTTTCAACAAAAGTCAACTTTTTCTCATGCTTTGCTAGCACTTGCCTTTTTAAAAAAATTTCAATTCATGCATAAAATTCTTCATATCTTCCACTTTAGGCCACCATGTTCTTCATCATATCACCAATCTTCCTTCCTTCTTTTCACTCTACTAATCATAGGGACAAGAGAGTTCCAAAAAGGAAGGAAAATGGCTTAAAGTGTGGTTAGCCAAAGGAAAGGTCAATAGGCACAAAATGGTGAGCAATGGATAATAATATCAAGGTAGGCTCATAGGGCAAAGTGACTCAATATATATCAAAGAAATGCCTCAAATCATATCATGTGATTTCAATGTCTAATGTAGCCTCAAACAAGACCAAAGCCAAGTTCTAGAGTATAATGCACATGTGTGGAACTCACATTGAAGAAATATCATCCGTTCAAGATTAAAACGGGCATAAATGACGCAAAACCTCACGGGTATAGGGTGATCATGACTCATTTCATATCAAAATGCTCAAATAATCAAAGTCTCAAGTATTATCAAATCCATAGCACAAAAGATAAGATAAGAATTAAGCCATAACTCCACTATATCCAACATGAACTCTCAACTCATCCACACAACCATAAACATATCTCATTCCTCACTACTCTAAACTAGCAACATCATGGCAAAAATCAACAAGCAAAAACAAGGCATATGATAAGCATATGGTCCAAAAATATCATAGAAGCACTAGAATCAACATAAGCATAGCATTGCAATGAGATTTGCGAAACGAAGACACCCCCAAACATTTTGGGACCAAGTGTCTAAAAAGTTTGGCAAAGAGTGAAGAAAAGATCATGCAATGCTCAATGAAAGCACAAAATACCACAAGAATCACAATTAAGCTCAAAATAGCAATCTAAAATCAAGCACATATAGAGATAAGTGTAAAGACATACCTTGAGTTGGGATTAAGAATAGGAGAATGACTTGCCACTTACACGAAAATGTCCTTCTTGGCCGAGTAGAACGAACACACACCCCCAAACTTTTTCGGATCAAGGATCCTAAAAGTTTGGAAAAGAGTGATGAAAATAGGATTTGCAAAGAATCAATGAACAAACAATGCATGTATAAGCTCAAGTAAGCCAAGAAATCACCATATATACAAGAGGCAACACCCCCAAACTAGGATAAATCACATGCACCAACCCAGGTAATAGAATACACTACCTCATATCAATGTTCAAGAAATCTAAATCACATCCCTAAGCTTGAGATTCCTTCATTAAAACAACTAGCAAACAAAATATCTAACTACCAAGCAAACAACAAAACAAGAAACATTTTTTTAAGGATGGGTTGCATCCCATCTAGCGCTTAGATTTAATGTCCCCTAACCGGACGACACCAATGTTAGCTAAATGGCCAAGGATATTTGGCATCCACCCCATCTAACTCTAATCTCATAGCATTACGATTAAGGAAACAAGTAGGATTTTTACCCCACACACCTATTTTCCTTTTCATTTTATACTTGTAAGCACATGAAAATTCCTCTTTTCTTCTTAAACCAATCCACCCCATCTCCTACTAAAAAATATGTTCAAGAGGACTCTCAATTCAATCTTATCATTAATCAATTCAAGAGGCAAGACGAAATCAATATGAACAACATTATCAATGTAAGCGTAAGTGGAAGAGTTTAAGGGTTTAGAAATGCTCATTTTTCCTTGAAGCTCATCTTCCACTTCCTTTTATTGTTCTTCCTCCATGAAGCTCATGTCCATAGGTGGACATTCATCTACCTCTTCTTGATTATTCTCCTTTTCTCCTCTTGAATCATCTCTTTCCTTCTCCTCCCTTTCTTGTTCTTTCACTTTATTCCTATCAAATCTAGCAAGAGAAGTAGAATCATAAATGTCAACATTAAGAGACTGAGTACAAGTAGTGAAAGAAGAAGGGGTATAAGATCCTTTATCATTGTAGTTCAAGATTATCTTGAAATCTTCCTCATTTAAATCTTGATTCTCTTCAAGAAATCTATCAATTAGATCATATATGTCTTCTTTCGGTTCATCTTCCTCTTTCTCTTCTTTTTCTACTTCTTCTTCCTTAGACATGTGGAGAGGAGAAGGATATGAATATGGATATGGGTAGGGAGAGGAATAAGGATAGGGATAATGGTATGGGCGGTGGTAGAATTGTTGAGGCGGTAGTTGATATGTATAGGAATTAGGAGGATATGTGTATTGTGCAGAATACAAGTAATGGTTGTATCCATCTATCTCAATCGAGCTCACTCCTACAAAATCAAACAAGTATCAACACTCACCAAGAATAGTCAAGGACAAACAAAACAAACAAAGACAATCAACAAACAATAACATTCAAAGACATTCAAGTAAACAAACAACAACTCGATCAAAAAAGAGATCGTTTCCCCGGCAACGGCGCCAAAAACTTGTTTACCAAAATCGTGTATGATTTTAACACAAGTGAACGTGGTCGTTGTTGTCGCGGTAAGTTAACCAAGTTAAATATCGAAAACAGGGAAACGATGCGATATCAAGCAAGTATTGAGTGTCTACAAAGGTGGATAGCTAGGAAAGCAAAGAAAACAATCATGTTTCTATCAACTAAATCACCAAGAAATAGTAAATCCTAACTATCACCTCAAAGAAGCGAGCAAGAGTGTGAATTATACATGTAAGTAATCCTACTATGGCTCCTTTAGTGTCCTATCCATCCTAGTATGCAAAAGTTCTCTTGGTGTCTTAGTCAAGCCAACTAGTGTCTAGATCTCTCTACAACACAAGGTAAGGCTCTATTAGGTGTCTAGATCTCTCTACAACTCCTAACACTCCAATTAAGAGGTCTTAGGCTAATATGCAATTCTCATTGGTCATACTAGCAATATATCAAACACTTGGTATGCATAGGGTTCTTATAGCTCAATTCTAATTTCATAGCTAACCATATAAGCCATACATTCCAATTAAACATCCCAAGCATTCATACAAGTCATTAATAAGAGAACTAACACATCAAGATCACTAATTCATGCATAGGATTAACAAGAGACTAAATTCACCATAGTATTCATACAACCATGCAACAAGGAATTAACCCATGGATAATTGGAAATGAAATTCAACAATTAAGCTATGGACAAACATGATTAACACTAATATGAAATGAAATACAAGAAATCTTACCAATTGTTGGAGAATTGAAATACAAGCATCAAACCTTGAAAATGCTATCTTCTAATCCGGAGCTCAAAATCATAAAATGAACCGTAGAATTGTAGCTAATAACGAGACTAATCTAATGGAGAAAACGGATTAAAGATCCAATGGATGGATCAAAATTAATTGTAGAGAGAAGTATGAAATCTAACTAAGAACCCACTAAGTAACTACCTAATTCTCTCTCTAAACTAATCTAAGAACTTGGAATAATGATGATCCTTGAGAATCAGATCCTTGAGGTATTTATAGTATCCACAATGTTTAGTCCAAAGTTCCCTTCGGATTTTCTGACTGGGTGCCGACCAAAGGCAAAAGGGCTGCCGACCGTGATCGGCAGCTTGATCGAGCGAGGTGCATTCTTGCCGATCATGAGCATAGCACCTGCCGACTGCCTATCCAGGGATAAGGTCGCGCGTATGCTGCCGAGCACAAGTATATGTGCTGCCGATCAAGACACTTAGTGTCGGTCGATGCGCGACTTCCTCATTTTTGTCATATCTTGAGTTCTAGGACTCCGATTGACTCGATTCTTTTTGTGTTGCGACCCTCTCTTCAAGCTCTTCAACATAAAACATCAATTGCACCAATTGGTTAAACTCCAGAATTTTGGACTTTTCTCAAACTTGCTCGTTTCTTCTTTGTTTTGCTCATTTTCACTACAAAACACAACTTTCTAGCCAAAATGTGTTAAATGCACAAAGTATATCATTTTAGGGTCAAATATGAACATAAGCACATCAAAACCATATAGAAATGGATGCAAAAAGATGCAATTATGACCCTAATCACTAACTCATTCCTTGTTTTCATCTTATAGACTAAGTACCTAGTTTGTCAGGAGGTACTGAACTTTTTCACTGACCTCGTCAGTTGTTTGTTTAGATGGATAGGAATTTCCTTAAGGGTATTGGCATCATCCAAAAGGGGGAAATTATGGGGACAATTTGAGTATTTTGATTAGATCCCAAAACCCCTGATGATTTACCTAAGTGTAGTTGTCAGGATTGTCTAGATCCGAATTAGTCAGGTAACAATAGTTTTTCTATTCATAGGGATTCAGTTCAGGAGGAACGTGTTGAAGTGAAGATTAATGGATCGACCCAAAGATTTGAAGTCAGAGGTGCATTCCATCCTGAAGAAGTCAGAGTCAGTCTCAAAGATTGCCTGAACTGAAGCTGAAGTCTGAAGACCTGAAGATCCATCCTGAAGACAGTCCGATGATTCTACTGACTATTGATCTTACTGAGTACTCTAAGCATGCTTAGGTTAGGACTAAGTCAGAGAGGGCAACGTAACCTTGATCAGGCTGAGTATCATCTAATGATACTCAGAAGATCTGACTTGAGCTTTGTATTATCTACTGATACCTGTAAGTCCTAAGCACAAAGGTTACACTTGCTATGGGAAGTTGACTTTTATGTTAACACCTGAGACAAAGAGAATGTCAGTGGACTCCAATAAGGATAACTTTTATTCTGAATTAAAGACAAGAGACTCAGAGTTTAAATGTACGAGGAAGTACAATGTCACATCGAAGAACTAACCATTTGTACGCAGAGCCAATCGCTTGTCGACACGTATGTACGGAGTCTGCGCAATATTTAATGCAGCATTTAATGAGTCTCAAATTACAGGCGGCGTCCCATCAAATTTCTGGATTAAGCACTGGAAAAGGTCAACCAAGTACAAGCTAGTCTGCAGCTACCAAATATAGAAAGATTTGAATAGATCTCTTCCAACGAATCTATTTCAAACCTCTCTATAAATACAGAGGACCTTGCACCCATACGAGGTTACGGGAAATTTGCAACTAAAGAATTCTCAAGAATCTAAGCTCTCGAAGCATACTCTAAACAACACTCTGAAGTTCTAACTCTCCCTAGTGTTGTAGTAGGATTCATTCTATATCTGCTTAGAATCGGTAGCTCTTAATCCTTAGCATTGTTTTGTATTGCTAGAGCTATCACCCTAGTTGGAATCAGAATACCAAACACCTAAGGTTGTGAGGGAGGTTGGTTAGAAGGACAGGGACTTGTAAAACCACCCAAGGGCTAAGTTCCTTAGAGAGGAAGGAAGCTATTCGTGTACCTTGGCATGTTAAAAACAAGTTCTGATCCTCATTGGAAGAGGATCACTTCCTGTTAAATCAGGCCGTGGATGTAGGAGTTGGTTATCTCTGAACCACGTTAAAGTCCCTTGAGTGCTGATATACATTATTCTTCAGGATCATATTGACATTCATTATAAACTGAGCATTTAGCATAAGTTTGAAAATTCAGGAGAAACCAATTCTCCTGAGTGTTAATCTTGTGGACCAGCCTTAACCACCATTTCTAAGCAAGTTAGAAAACAATTTTCAGAGAGTAAAACGAGTAGAACTTAAGGGCTCACATTCCGCACGTACTCTAGCTTACTGAGATAGCTGTCCAACTAACTAGCTTCCGAGCGGTCAGTAGGTTTGTTATCTCTACTGAGCTTCTGAGAGCACTTTACTCAGACCCAGCCTATCCGACTCCTGACTGATCTGTCCCTGCTGCGCTTGTGGACCATCAGTTCAGTGTAGTGCTATCAGGTTCTTCCTGACTGAGTTTGTAAGAGCATTTTCCTGAGTTTCGAAGGAAAATCTTACATCAGTGTATTCCCACCCCCATGCAGTGATTTACTCATTTCGGGACCAACAACCTTGAATTTCAATTGGGGCAAATTGCTACAACATTGAGTCCTCAAGTCAATAAAGGTAAGTTTCCTTCATCCACCAAACCAAATCCGAGAGAACATTGCAATTCTATTGTTACTTATGTCGATTCTTGTGATGAGGTGGTGAAGAGTTGTTCTATTGAAAGTTTTCATGATGAATTGATTGTGGATGCAATGTGTAGTAGGGGGGTTGAATGTATTGAGAAGGGTGATGAGAGAAGAATAGTGGTAGATTTAAGAATGGAGAAGATGGAAGAGATAGTGAAGGGGGTAGGTAAGCTAGGGGATGTGGTAAGTAAGGAGGAAAAACAGAAAGTGGATAAGGAAATGAAGGTGGAAATTTCAAAAGGATTGAAAGATAAGCTTGATTTGAGATTGAAAATGTTCTTTGAGGTTTTCAAGAAGTTGTATGCAAACATGCATTTTCATGAAGCCATTGAGCAAATGCCCAATTATACAAAGTGTTTGAAGGATGTTGTGGTAAGGATGAAGAAATGCAAGGAACCGAAGATGGTTAAGCTTACATAAAGAAGTAGTGAATTTATACATAAGCATTTACCAAAGAAGCTTAAGGATCTGGCAAGCTTTACTTTAAGTTGTCATATAAAAGGAAGCAAAGAGATCAAAGCTTTGTGTGATTTGGGGGCGAGTGTAAACATGATGCCACTATCGATTGCCAAGAGATTGGGTTTAAACAAGTTGAAGCCAACCTTGATCGATTTGCATATGGCTGATAGATCGAAGGTTAGATCAAAGGGAGTGCTTGAAGATGTGGTTGTTCATGTTGGGAAATTCATGTATCCCGTTTACTTCATCGTGCTAGATGTGGAAGAAGATAATGATAACCCTCTAATTTTTGGGAGACCTTTTCTTGCGACATCGGATGCCTTAATTAATATCAAGCGAGGAGAAGTTACTTTAGGGAAGAATGGTGAGAGAATTACATTTCCAATCCATAATATTTCCAAGAGTTCCCCAAGGAAGATTGGAGGAGATGTCATTAAAGCTATACGTAATGATATGTGAAAGCATGAAGAGGTGAAGGTAAGAATTCTTGATCTCAATGTTGAATGTGTAGTTGAAAATCCTTTCGAAAAGAGGAATAAAGTGAATTTAGGAGGTAAAAAGAAGTTGAAGAAATTGTGGAATGGGGGTAAAAACTTTTGGAGAAAGGAGGTTGAGACAAGTTAATGTAAACTTGTTAATGTTGATCTGACTTGAGCTTTGATGCGTCCGGCTAGGGGACGTTAAATCCAAACGCTAGATGGGAGGTAACCCATCCGTTATATGCTTTTCGTATCCTTTATTTTGTTTATTAGTTAGATTTTGGCTTGCTTTTATGTTTTGTTTGTTGTTTTTCATGTAGGATTGGAAGTAAGAGTGCCAAGTCTAGCCCATTTACCAATGGAGGTAATTGCTCTTTTATTTTGAGTAGAAATTAAACAAGAATAGTTTGTGGAGTCTTTATTTTGGAAGGTTTTGATTGATTCTTGGTTTAGGAGAGTGGAATGTTGAAATTAATTGAGTATTGAGGCAAGCAAATCTTAATTCATCACTCTTTCCAAACTTTATTAAGATTTGTGATCCAAAAAAGTTTGGGAGGGTGTGATTCGTGCTTAATTTTCGGTTTGCGAGATGATTTGATTTATGTTTGATGAACATTGATGATGTTTTTGGAGTTCTAAGTTGTGACGAGAAAAATTGCAAGAAAAAGAGGTAAAGTGATAAAAATTCGAGGAAGAGGTGAGGAGCTTCCTGTCGCGCGCCCACAAGGAGGAACTCGCGCGCCAGGTCTTGGACTCGAGAGTTGGACCATCGAGCGCCGGGACGTTTGTAGTCGCGCACATAGAGAAAAATTCGGTTGGTCAACATTTTTTTCCACTTTTGACTACACTTTCCAAGGTTGACCCACTCACTTCCTACACCTTTACATACCTCTTTTCACATAAAAACACACACTCCACATTTCATTTTCTTGAAAAAAAATTCTCTCTACAAACCAACAGAAGAAGGAGAGGAAATTTCTCATATTTCAAGTTTTTCAAATTATTTCATCAATTCCTTTCATAGGTATGTTCCTCTTACTCCCCTTTTTCTATTTCTTATATTTTTATTAACTTACCATGGTTTAATTTGTAAGAAATTAGGAATCCTTTATTTTGAGTTCTTCTGCAACATTTTGGGGATTTTTGATTTCATGATTGTTTTTGTGCAATTGATGATGTATTTGAGCTCTATTGATTATGAGTAACCCATAAGGAGTCCAATTGCATGCTAAAATTGTTGATTTGTGGACTAATTGGAGTTTGAATTTTTTAGGGTAGATATAGTGACGAATTTTGGGATTATTTTGTGCAAGGATTGAATTTTTATCATGAATTCATGCTTGATGCTTGTTGTTATGATCTATATTTGCAATGGGTTGGATTAATTTGATTGGTTCACCTATGAATTATGCTTAGTTGTGGATTAATTGAGGAAAAGCATTGACATGAATAGTGAATTGCATGAGATATTCCATTATTCTTGTATTGAGACCTCATTGTTCTTACTTAGCTTGCTAGTGCATAATTAATGGTATTTGCATTGAGTGTTATTTCTCCTCTTGTAATTCTTTGAATGGTTGTTTGTAGAAAATTTCAAGAAAAGGGAAAGGAAAGGCTTCAAGTTCAAGAACAACAAAGGGTTGGAATGACTCAACTCTTGAGAAAAAGTGCTTAGAAAGTTGTGGAGACAAACCTTCCAACCATGGGCTATACTTTGAAGACAAAGTGAGATACTTCAAAACCTTTGAGAAGGTTAGCTATGTTGATTTTCATGCCTCGAGGTACTTCCACAAAGAGACCACGGTTTTGTGCATCTTTGGGGGGGGATGTGGAAGATTTGTTCTTCAATATTGGATGGAGAGGGTTGCTTCGGATACCACACAACTACTCTTACGATGATTTGAACATCGAGTTTCTTTGCACACTAAGAGTCACGGAAGATGAAGGAGTTCCCTACAAGGCCAATTTCTGGATTAAGAATAAGGATTTTAGCTTGACCACTAAGCAAATCAACCAACTTTTTGGTTGTAAGGAGAATGTCAATAGATCAATTCTATTCATGGGAGAAATTTGTCAAAGATCAAGAGACTTGGAGTATGATTAGCAAGGATGAAGAGGAATACATTGCCCAACACTCAAGGTCTTTTAAGATTGCCAACCCGATCTTGGCATACGCGCACAGGGTATTGGCGAACACCATATTTGCTAGACTTGAGTGCAGCCGAGTAAGGAGCGAGGAGCTTTATATCTTGTTCGATGTTGAACGTGAAGAGGGCTGATTTAGGGGTGTATCTACTCAAGAATTTTGCTCATCAAATTACCAAGACGAATTGCTCTTATGGTGGGATGATAGCTAAAATTGCCTAAGGTGTGGGTTGGACGCCGGATAAACCGAGTGCGATATGTGGGGAAGTCGACTTGGACTACATTTTTAGGTCAAGAGTGTTTATAAAGAAGATGAAGACTCCGTGTGTTCTTGGTAAGAAGTACAAGGATCCTTCTTTTCCTCTTATTGAGTATGAGTTGATCACTTGAAAGTAGAAAGAGAACTTGAAGCTTGATTCAGCCGAACATCTTTGAGTGAAAGAATTATTCAACCATTCATCGGTCAAGAAAGCAAGAGGTGAGTCTAGCTCACATGCACATGAGGAAGCACAAGAACAAGAACAAGAAGAGGAAGAGTATGAGAAAGGGGGTGCTCACGAGATGGGAGGTTTGAGTTTCTTCGAGTGGGGTCAAGAGGTCCAATCTCTTACGATCGATGTCAATGAACTTAAGACAGATTACTCACATCTTCGTGAGGATGTGAATAACATGAGAGATGATTTCCGTACGCTTCGCTTGGATGTGACCTCTATTCGTACGGACGTGTCTTACATTAGCACCAACATTGAGGATATACTTGAAGCTCAAAGAGCAATGATGCAATGGCACATTGATGAGATGCATTTCACTCATCTGAGATACCCTCCTTCGTGAAGTGAAACTTCGATCTAACTTCATAAGGATGGGTAACGATCTCTCTACCCTTTATCTTGCTTTCCTATCCATATTTCTAGTTATTCATTTGAGATTGTTTATTGAGATTGTTGGATTTATTTGTGGTTTGTTTGTTTAGATTGATGATTTTGATATTATCTTATGGATTGCTTGTTGATGCTATGAGTATTTTTGTTTGATTTGATAATTGCATGATCTTTACTTCACTTTTGTCAAACTTTTTAGATCTATGATCCAAAAAAAAATGTTTTTGGGGGGGGGGTGTTCGTTTTGCCAATCTCATTGCAATGCTATGTTTAGGAAGATGTTAGTGTTTCTTTGATGCTTTAGACTTTGTGCCTAGTTGGATGTTTTGTTTTTTCTTGATATGATTTCCATATTGTTTCTAGCTTTGAGTAGTGATGCATGAGATAGTCTAATTGTTGTATGGATGTTGTTGATAGAGCATGTTAGGTGTAGTGGACTTATCATTTGATTCATGTCTTGTTTATGGTGTTATTGATTCTATGATTCTTGATATATTGATGATGTGAGCATACTTGATATGATATGAGTCTTGATCACCTATTACCCGTGAGGTTTGAGCCATTTTGATGCTCATTTCAATCTTAAACGGATGATATTCTTTGATGTGAGTTCCACACATGTGCATGTTACTCTAGAACTTAGCTTGGGTCTTATTTGAGACTACATTAGATGAGGAGTTCACATGATATGATTTGAGGCTATTTTTTTTATCTATATTGAGTCACTTTGCCTCTATGAGCCAACCATTGATATTTGATCCATTGATTACCATTTTGTGCCTTTAGACCTTTCCTTTAGCTAACCACACTTTAATCCATACTTCCTTCCTTTTTGGAACTCTATTGTCCCTATGATTAGTAGAGTGAAAAGAAGGAAGGAAGATTGGTGAGATGATGATGAACTTGGTGGCTAAAGTGGAAAGAAATTATAGTTGAATGGAAAGCAAAAGCAAAAGAAGGTTCAAGTGCAAGTGAAAAGACAAAAAGAGGTTGATTCTTAAGTGTTGTGAGTATGATCACAATGTCACTATGCCAAAAATAGCCTTCGACCACGGAGAAAAGACCACGGGTATGCATACTGACCGTGGTCTTAAGTGGCGAATCCGTGGTGTTAAATATCCCCGTGGTCTTAAGTTCCGTGTTCACACTATAAGACCACGGGTTTAACCTCTCGTGGTCTTTTTTCGTGGTCTTAAGTTAAAGTACATAACAAAAGACAACAGAGATAAACACCGTGGTATTTTTTCGCGGTCTTAACTTTTTTTTAATTAAATAAAATATATTTTATTTATATAATATTAATAAAATATATGAATACACCTAATCCCAAAATCTAACTACACATACAGGAAACAACACAAAACCTAATACCTAAATCTCAACTCACGCCACAACTCACGACCGCTCACGCCACCGAAAACCTAGCAACCGTCCGTCCACCACCGGATTCTGCCCCTTCCCTCCGATTCTGACTCCATTCTCTTCTCCTAGTTTAAACGCGGCCCTCCCATTCTCCGTCGACTAAAAAAAAACGAGAAACAGAGAGGGCGCGTACTCTGCCTCCGTCGGCTGTGGCTCCGACTCTTGCTCCTTCTCCACCTTCATCGTGTGTATTTCTGTGTGAGGTCACCGTCCACCATCGATTGCTGCCTTAGCCTTGTTTTCTCCAATTACATCTCCATCGCCAGTGATATTTTTTTCAGGTTAGCTTTTAGGGCTGTTTTTGCATTTTAGAAATTGCATATTAATTTCTCACCTTAGAATCAGTTGAATTAAAAATTTATGTTGGGTATTACGTATTCTGGGTTTTGGGTATTTCTCACACTGTTATTATGAGTTTTAATTATTGGTGCTATAATGATTTTTAATTATTCGTTAATTACTATTGAAGAGGGGCGTTGGGTATTTGTGTTTCTTTGAGAAGATATAAGAGTGAGCAGGGGTTGGTTAATATAGTAGAGTACGTAGCAGTAGAGGATTATCAGTGAGTGGTAGATAGATATTCATAGAATAGGAAAAAAATGTAATACAATGTGTTGGAGGTTTTATTTTGGTTGTTTTGTTCTTTGATTAGCAGTACAAAAAATGATATTTGGGTTCCTAGCATACAACATCATAGCAATTTCCCATATAAATTTCAATTCCTAATTATTTAGTATTTTGGCCTTGCATTTGGTCATACAATTGGTCTATACACTTTGGGCTTCAACATCTTTCCTTTCTTCTTATTACTCTCTTCGCAAGATATGTGCAGATTGATAGAAGGCAGATTGATATCCCAAAATTTTCTAGAAAGAACTTGAAACTCCTATGAAAAAGATAGAAGGCTGAGCTCTAAACCGACCTACTTTAATTAAATCTAACAACATATATATATATATATATATATATATATATATTTGTGTAACAGAACAGAGTATACGTCTCTTGTCTTGTTAAGAATATTATTAAAATAAAACAAAAGTGATTTTGATTTGATTTTGCAGGAATTGGTGAAAAATACATCTAGATTGAACATTATAAAAAGTTGCCTACAGCCTCAAAATGCAGCAGCACACCTTCAGAGGTAATTATACGTATAATTATATATATAAGAGAAGGCAAAAAGTTATGGGGTAATGTAATAACTAGTATGCATGGTATTGAGGACAAGAAATTGAATTGGAAAGAGAAAGGCAATCACTATTATATATTTATTTCTTAATTTTCAAATAGATATAAATTTATATCGTGTGAAGAGCTTGTGTCTTTTAATACTATCTCCATTTTAAGATTATTTTTATAGTTGTCTTGGGCACGTGAATAAAAAAAATAAGCATGTGAGTGTAAAGTTAAATAATAAAATAAAAAAGTGTATTTTATTAAATTTTGTAAGTGTAAAAGATTTCCTTTTCAAATGTGTAAAAGTAGAGTTGTGACATTCAAATAAGACAAATGTAAAATTAATTATTGTATGGAGGGAGTATTGATTAATTTTTCCCATGCTAGGAAGATTCCAAGTTGCAGATGTATTAAATCAACACATTGGTAAATGGTTGGTAAAGTCTGCAAAAATTTTGAACCACATTTTTCATAATATAATATCACTTGTGCTAAAAATATAATACAAAAAAGTTATATATATGGTGAAATTTCTTAATTTCTAGATCATATGTATGTTTACCTACCTAGCCATGCACCTGCTGATTGATTATTTGATTAACTATATATAAGATCATAACATTTATATTTTGATTAGTGCGTTTTTGTTCATGTGAGTATAGAAGAATAACAAACTGAAAGTTGAAGGAAAAGACATTGCCTCTCTCTCTCTCTGATCTCAAAACGCAACTCATATTTCACTTATACAGAAAGAAGAAGGATTCATCTACACTTGGAGCAGTACCCAATTATCAGGGGACTACTATTGCAGGATTTCATAGGTATTTCTTAAATTCACTTTTTTAATATATATATATGTATATATATATATATATACATTTGTTGTGTGTGTTTGTGAGTAAATAATCTGAAACACAATTTTAATTTATGGTATAGTGCTTATCAAACTATTCTTCTCTATTGGTCTTTGGTTATCTGTACCAATTTGTTAAACATATATGAATATGTGATTAAACTTATATGAGTATTGTGTATTTGAGATTTGTATTTTTTTACTTCCAGTAGTCGCCAACTGGTTTATTCATTTTTGTCTTAAAAATTGCAACTATTTTTATGCTTGATTCATTTAATTTTGATTACCTGAATAATTTCCCATAAATTTTCATTTAGTGAATGGGTTCATAATCTTTGAAATAGTGCATAATCCTTGAAATAGTGCTGGGAGTTTAATTTGTGTTGTCACAGAAGTTCCTATTGCTAGATATTTTATTGTAGTGGAGTTATCTTGTTTGTATTTGGTTGATACTATGTGTTGTTGTATTTTTATTACTGCAATAGTGGTACTTTTCATGGCCCAAACTACTTTATTTTGGTTTTAAGTATATGTTCTTTAATGATAAAAAATATAGGCATTCATTAGGACAATTAGGTTACAGGATTGATAAATTTAGAAGGTAGGTATGGATTAAAATAGAAGTAAAAGAGAGTGAGTGAGAGAGAGATTCTTACTGAAATTACAAGGTTGGTGTGATAATTTGGGTTAGTTTGTTTGTGGCAGTTAATGAGATTTCAATATTTTATAGCTGTTAATTTAAACAATAAAATTTAAACGTGTTTATCATTATGTGGAATTTAAAAGGTGGAAAGTAATGGCATTAGTTCTATAAAATTTGTTCCTTTGTAGAGATATGAAATCAATTTAAGAAAATAACCGAACAAGAGAAGAAGCAGCACCACAAATTAACTTGTTTTTTTAGGGTGAAGAGATGTTATATATATATATATGTGTATATTCTGAGTGTTTTAACTTGCCTGAAGTACGTTTCTTATGCTTACTACTGATCTGATCCTTATTACATATGGAATAACAAGCCTTCACCCTTTTGAAATCACTCAAACCAAGAAATATTCCAAATGCACATGCAACTTTCTCATGATCACTATGTCAAAAATAGCCTTCCACCACATGTGTAGCTGTAATTTAATTTTTAACATCTAGTTTAAAAGAACATACTGAATTCTAAATTTAGATGATATTTAAGTAGTCCCAAGAGAATCACATATAAAGGATGAATAAAGACCAAATTTGTACATATATTTGTATAATATCTACCTCTTAAATTAGGAACATCCAAGAAATTGATAAAGAATGGATGTGGAAGGATAGGTAGTCACGTGAGTATGAGCTTGGAGTGGAGTCATTTCTGGAATTTGCAAAACGAAATGCTGCTAATTCGGATCTAATAAGATGTCCTTGTGTGAAATGTGGAAATTATTCATTAATCAATATTTTTTGGATTATTTTTACTTTTACAGTTTCCACAAAAGAATTACTCTGAAAAAGACATTGATGATGTTCGAGAGGAGTGGGCTGACTACCTTTCAACGTACATGGAAATCTGATGAGCAGTACTTCAAGCGGTTGGAAGATGAGAAGTTTACTAGTTGTTTATGATTTGAAATTTTTTATTTGGAAAACTAATGAACAATTTATTTTTGAACAATGTATTGATATTACGTAAAGAGTTTGTATTATGGATTTGTAATATTAATATTCATTGTTATAATGATTTTTAATTTTATAAAAATAATATTATTTCTCTACGACCACAGGAAAAAAATCTATAATAAATGGACTAAATATGCTTTTGACAACGGTTTAAGATACATACAACAACGTGTAAAATTCGTGGTCAAAAACACCTACGACCACGGGGATTCCCCATGGTCAGATATTTTTCCACCGTGGTAGATGGGCTGGTGGTCGTAGCTCTACACTTTTGACAACGGGTTTTAACCGTGGTCTTACGTGGTTAAGACAACGATTATAGTAGAGTTACGACAACGGATTTTTACCGTTGTCTTAAGTGGTTAAGACAACGGGTATTGTGAAGTTATAACAATGGTTTTTCACCGTGGTCTTATGTGGTTAAGACAACGGGTATTTTAAAGTTATGACAACGGTTTTTTACCGTGGTCGTAGGTGGTTAAGACCACGGTGGAAAACCCCGTGGTTAAAAGTATGGAGCTACGACCACCCCTCCATCTACCACGGTGGAAAAACACCTACGACCACGGGGAATCCCCGTGGTCGTATCCCTTTTCTGGCATAGTGTGTGCTAAAACGGGAAGAATTGTCTTTGAAAAAATGTTGTTTAAAAAGTGCATGAAGAAATGAGTGTTTGTTGTATGAAGATGTGAATGATCTCTATTATGATTCTTTCTTGCTTTACTAATCATAATTAATCACTTTTATCCATATATTCCCTTTCCTACCAAAGAGCCAACACTACAACCTTGATAAAGTCCTCATTGATGTGTGAACAATTTGTCATTCAAGTAGTGGAGAACTTAGACTCGAGCCAAGCCTATAGTAGTAGATGTACTTTGTGTGATGATTGAGAGAACCTCAAACACTTGAGAGATGAGCTAAACACTTCCTTGTGAGGATCTTGACTCATTGACTGAATTATTTGCTTATTGATTCTTTGTTGATGGATGATTATATGACATTATATTCTAGACTTGCATGATATTGAGTGATGTTTTCATGACTCTTGGCTATGTGCTTGATGCTTCATTGATACAATTATTCTCCTATCTTATCGCTTCGTTGCTCGAGGTCGTGCAACAATCTAGTTTGGGGGTGTGATTAGGGTCATAATTACATCATTTTGCATCCATTTCTATGTGGTTTTGATGAGTTTATGTTCATATTTGACCCTATTATGCTATAAATTGTGTTATTGACCCCGCGTTGGCATGAAAGTGTGTTTTGTAGGGAAAAATGAGCAAAAATGAGGAACTCGTGATTGTAGCGAAACAGACGAGGTGATCCGAGCATGTGGAGAAGTTCAAAGGACTCAAGGGAAGACCCTAGGAGGCTTGGATGAGAAATTTGATCGAAAATGAAAAAGTCAGAAATTAGATGGCACGAAGTGGTTCCGATCTCGTGCCGGTGTGCCTGCGGTCGCGTGCCGTGGTTTGGGATTGAGCGGAAGAGGCTCGCGCGGCTTCGCACGCGACTGAGATGGTCGAGCGGTGGGTAGTTGTTGGTCGCGCGCTAGTACAAAATTCCAGCAGATTAAGGGTGTTTTCATCTTTTGCGCGTTTTAATGAAGGGTATTTTGGTCTATGCATGAGAACACTATATATACATCAAACATCAGATTTTGGAAGGACTTTTCTTCATTCCATATTTCATTAGGGAAGTTTTAGAGAGAGATTAGGTAGTTATTATTTGGTTTTCTTAATTCCAATCAATTCTCTCTACAATTGTGTTCAATCTAGCCATTAGATTCTTAATCCATTTATATCATTAGATTTGTCTTGTTAAGAGCTAATTCCTTTGGTTCAATTTTGTATTTCACTTTCCAGATCAAGAGTTGGATTTTCAAGGTAGTAGATTAGACTTTCAATTCCATTGTTATTGGTAAGATTCTTGTAATTTCTCTTCAATTTAGTCTTAATAATGTTCTTAGATAGCTTAATTGTTGATTTGATCACTCATTAAGCCATGAGCTAATTCCCTTTGCATTGGTGTATGAAACTTATGTAGTATTTTGGTGATTCTATCAATCCTATGCATGTTTTGTGAAATTGATTAGTTAATTCTCTTAATTGATGATTTGTACCAATTGGATGTTTAGAGCCTAAGTGGATTAACAAGATATGAGAATTGAGCTTGTTCATAGAAGTTCTTGATTGAGTGTTGTGCATCCCAAGTGTTTGATGAAATGCTCTTAAGTCAATGAGAATTGTTTATGAGTTAAGTCACCTCAATTAGAGTATTAAGTGTCATTAGAGAGATTTAGGCACATTAATGTAACTCTAGGCTTAATCGATCAATCAATGGAACTTGCATGTTAGGAGAGATAGGCACCAAATGAATCATAAATGGATTAAACTAATGCATACTTCTCAAACTTGCTCATCTTTATAAGGTGATAGGTAGATTCTCAATCTTTGCAAACATAGTAGATAGAAAACCAAGCCTTTTACTTGCTTTCTTAGATTCTATTCGTGACAACATCCTACTATTCATTGCCCCATTTCCCTGAGATCGATATATTTTAACTTGGTCATCTTGTCACATACACAACTACCACGTACACTTGCATGAAACACGAAATTGGCAAACACTATAAATGTTTCCATATTAGAGTTTAAATCTCTAATATATTTGTTACTGTCCCAAGATGCAAATGACAAGACATGAGTTTGATTCTTATGGATCCACTCCCTCTTTTGAAGTCTTGTTTTAATATCTTGAACTTATTTTATGTCAAATCCAAACTTTATATTTAAAGAATTTCACTTAGTATACCTTTATGTTTCAAACGTATCCAATCTGATGATGATGAGCCTTCTTATACCTTATACCATATATTTTTCTAATGTACTACCTTTATACAATTTATGCTCCTTTTTATATCTTATACCATATATTTTTGGAGGGAAAGTGATTAAAACTCCAAAAAATCACAAGTAATTGTTTACTGTTTATTCTGTGTATTTCATAATGCTCAAAGATCTCAACTTTTATTGTCATTTTTCTAGAACTTTCTTTATGCTGTATTGACATACATTGCTTTTCCAGACTGAACCAAATGTCCTCCTAAGTGATGATATGCTCATGTGAGGCATAGAATTTTGATCTAACTGATATACCTTAATTTCTCATATTTTTTTTAATTTACTATTATTATAAGATTATTCTTTGGTGCACTCCTTGAAGCAAGAGATATTGACCTTCACCAAAAAAATTCAAAATTTTCAACAGTAATGCACTCCCTAATTAGATTCACAGCTGGCACACATTTGAAAATATTTGGATAGTAAAGGTAAGGGAAAATGAACAGTAGATTCTCACAATCATTCCCACGTAATGCCCCATCCACCCATTCCCTCTCCCACAGCCAAAACTCCCCGATTCAGTCATGGCAGATGCCTGCTAGGTTCTGCCCTATACATGATTTAAAAGTTACTCTTTACACATCCTATACTGAGGAGAACCCAGGAAGGAGGTTCATTAGATGCCCTATGTGGGAGGTAAGGTGCTATTGATTTTGGTGGTTTTTTCGAATTTAGTTCGATTCAATTTTCAGTGAAAGAATCTTTTCATTTTTGCCATTTCCGAACTTATACTAAAAGGTCTTCATTTTCTCCAAAGCATGGAAATTGCAAGTTATTTGAGTGGGTGGAAGAAGATATCCCATCTCAATATAAGTGGAGCAGGGAGAAACAAATTCTTTTGAGCGATCAGTTGGAAATCTTACATCAAAGGGTTCGATCGCTTAAACATCGCATTGAAGAACAAGATACTAAGAACTCTAAACTTGCCCTGGGTCTGAGCCAATCAATTAATACCCGCGTTCCACTTACTTTTAAACATGACGCCAAGAAGGTTTTCTGTTTGTTATTAGGTGTTGGTCCCGAAACGAGTAATAATCAGTGTGAGGGGGGGGGGGGAGAATACACTGATGTCAGGTTTTCCCTAAATCTCACAAAAATACTCTTTCAGTCTCATTTCAGAAGATCCTGATGGTTCTCACTAAACTGATGGTCACAGGGGCAGCAGCGACTGATCAGTAAGGAGACAAACAAACTGAGTCTGTGATAACTCTAACAAATAAAACAATGCTAAAGATAAAGAGCTATTGATCTAAGCAAATACAAAGTGAATCCTACTACAACACTAGGAAAATTTTTCTTGCAGAGTGTTGTTTGTGGTTTTCTTTGAGCACTTGGGTTCTTGGAGATTTCTTGCTTGGAAATTTCCCGTAACCTTAAATGGGGGCAAGGTCTTCTGTATTTATAAGGAGATTTGAAAAGATCCGTTGGAGATGATCTTTTCAAATCTTCCTATATTAGGTAGATGCAGACAGTGGTTGTACTTGGTTGACCTTTTCTAGAGCTTAATCTGGAAATACTCTGATCCACCGCCTGCGACTCTGAGGAGCTTTAAATGCAACGCAGTCTCCGTACATACGTGTCGCCTCTTCTCTGGCTGTTTGTCCAACGGCTAGTTTGTCGACTGACTTTTGTATCCTCGTACATTTATAACTCTTAGTCTCTCGTTCTTTACTCAAAATTAATGTTTGTCCTTATACGGAGTGCTGACATTCCTTTTGTCCTCAGAAGTTAGCATAAATGTTAACTCTCCATTTGCATATGTAACCATTCCTTGTCAGGACTTACAAGTATCAGTTTAAGTGATACTAAGCCCGAGTCAGGACTTATGAGTATCAGAAGTGATACTCAGCCTGATCAAGGATACACTTGCCCTCACTGAGTGAGTCCTGACATGAGCATGCTTAGTGTACTCAGTAAGAATCTCCTCAGTGGAAGTCTTCAGGATGAATATTCTCAGCTTTAGGACCATCTTCAGATTCTTCAGGATCAGCTTCAGGTCAGTTGTCTTCAGGACGAACTAGACCTTCAGAATTGTGTGCACTTCAAACTTCAGATCTTGAGGACGTCTCTCTCAATCTTCAGTGTTCAGTGTGTTCCCCCTGAACTGAATACCTGTGAATAGAAAAACTATTCTAACCAGACTATCCTGAAATCTATCATCCTGACGAACTATACATAAGCAAGTCATCCAGGGGTTTCGGGATCTAATCAAAACACTAAGATTGTCCCAACATTAGGGCTTTCAGCTTTTGTGTTTGTGCTTTGGTATGCCAAGATGAAATGGTATCGTATGAATTCCCCTCAATTTAGTCTTAGTGTTATTGTCGCAATATGTTTGTCTAGTAATTGTGAAATGTTCATGGAATTGCTGCAGTATAATAGCATAAGTTCAATTATATTTAAAAGTAATTTCAAAAAACTTTATTTACTAAGTTCAAAATTTTTTTTTACCTTAATCCTAATCAAAGTTCGAAATTTCAAGTTTTCAATTTCAGAAATTGATTCAATTAACTCCCAGTTTCTTTACAAATAAAAAATAAAAAGACATATAAAACTGTTCAAATTTTCACATTGGTAGATTTTTATATATCGACTATTAAAATATTTACCCCCAAAATTCACTATTTGTATCTAACACTATTAATTGCACATTTAAGGTATATCATATTTTTTTGGAATTTATCTATACTAATTTTCCCTATGAACATTTAATATGCCCAAATATCTATCTAAAAAAGTATAAAATTTGTTTACGATGCTTTACCAAATAGTGAATCATCTGTAGAAACAAAATCCAATTGAATTTTATAATTATGGTTCTTCGAAGATATTTTTGTCAATATGAAATCATTTTTTGTATTAAATTTTATGTTTATATGAATTTTTTGTTGTTAAAAAAATAAAAAAACTCTTTTCAAATGGGCCATTTTAGGGTTTTTATGGCTTTGAGTTTGGGGTTTAGCAGTAGGTTTTATTGATTAAGTTGGTTCCCCTTTCGGGTCACCACCACTAACTTGTTCATTTTATTTATTAATTCATACTAAAATTTTCAAAATAACAAATTTTAATTTTGATGAACAATTTGTTTGCAATTTTAGGGTTTTAATATTTAAGGTTTAGTAGTAGGGTTTATCAATTAAGTTTGTTTCGTACATTTAACACCAATCCTAATTTGTTAATTTTTGTAATTATTCCATATGATACTATTCAGATTTTAAAATTTGAAATTTAATTATCTTTTTTAGCATATTAAATTGAAATTTATAATTTTTTTACATCCGTGCTTAAATTGTTAAAAGCCCATAAATATTAAATTATTTTTGAACTTATAACTATTTTGTTATGAACTTCATTATTCGTTGTGCCAGATAAAAAACCCCCATGTGACATTTTTACCAATGGTTCATAACTTTAATTTGTACTTACAAATGCATTTTATCAAAAACATGGCCCAAAACAGTAAATAACTAATAAAATAAATTTATATAAATTCAATTTTAGTGAAAATGCAACACCCGGGAAAAGTACATGCCCAAAGGCAAACGATGCCTTTCTTCACCACCTTCTTAAGCTGTCTTCTATCAAATCATAATGCATCAACCGAGAAAAAAAACTCTCAGAAATCCAAGAATGGTGATTCTCTCTCAACTTCCCGATGATCTTATACTTGAGATTTTCAAGAGGATGCCCACTAAGGCGATCAACCGATGCAAGCTCTTGTCCAAGGGCTGGTACGAGAAGATTTTCAAAAAATAATTCATTCTGAGGCATTTAAGGCAAATGTCCCTTCAAAATAGGATTTTTACTCTTCTTCAACCGGAGCATTGCTTTATCCCTCTCCAGTATTTCATAACGATCTTCGGCCAAAGGCATAATCGCAGAGTGCTTTATCAGGGGATGAGGGATTTCGAATACATTGCAGTTGTGGTAGCCTCACCCTCGTTGCTACTTCTGAGGATGAAATTTATTTGCTCAGTCCAACCACCAATCGTCGTTTTACTGTTCCGGATAAGTGTCTTTACTTCCCTCCTCGCACTAACTCTGCAATTGTTGTATTTGGTCTTGGATACAATCTAAGACAAGATGATTATCAGGTCGTGAGGTTGTCTCTGTTTCACTCAATGGATTGGAAAACGGTGATGAAAGTGTATTCAAAGAATACCAATCAGTGGAAGAACTATGGTGAGTTCCCTCATTCTTGTTTGGTTACTACTCCTGGTGTCTATGCAAATTCATGTGTCCATTGGATGCTATATAGTCATTTCACTTGATTAATCTCCCCCCTGAAGTTAACCACGATTATAGGCATTATTCGTTTACTGCTCTTAACAGTGAAAAAAATTGTTGTGTTCCCATCTTTCTATATGGTCGATGAGGCGGTTGAGTTATGGATGTTGGTTGACTACTCTGAGGACAAATCATGGATAAAGCACACTATCAACCTTGATTTTCCAATTAGGAATGTTTTTAGGGTCATCAACTTCCAGCCTCTGTTTTTGGTGGAGCTTAATCATCACAAGATTGTAATCCTGATTAATCCCCTGAGGACGTTCTGGTGCTGGGATTTGAAAGAGCACAGGTTTAGCCCCATGCCCGTTGCACAGATTGTTAATGTTGCATCAAGCATATTTCCTTATGTTGAAGGTCTTTCTTGAACTAGATCCATATATATTATGTTTATCCATCACCCTGTTTTTGTGTATCTATGGAACACCAAAGGAACTTACTTCATTTGGTATATAAGTTAGATTAGTGTTGTTTAACTTTCTTATGGGGTGTGGATATTAGTTAAATTATTATATATATAAGTAAAAGTGTTAGCAACCTGTAGGGTGGTTGTCCACGAATCGTTGTGGTTCTTTTGTTGTTAAGTTAGATTGATTTGAATGTATAAGTATGTAGTATAACTTCATAGTGTGGCAAGTTCCCCCCCCCCCCCCAAGTTTTTTGTTCTTCTTAATGTCTAATGTAATATGTAATGGCCTTATTGGAAATGTACAAGTGTTTATTATATGATGTAGTCAATATGCTTACTAGGTGTCCTGTAATATTTATTCACAACTATCTTGACAGTGGATGTTCAACGTTCTCCACTTAAGTTCCAATAATTAATTTGATAAAGTTCAACACAATAAGTGGATATGATTAAATTCCCCCCTTCTTATGTCCCATATTTTTCATGTTGTTCATCGTATGATTATTGGAATTTTCAATTTTGAGTAAATTTGAGATTAGTATATACTAGAATTGAGATCAAAACGATAGACAAATATGTTGACCCAAAATAAATAATTAAGTCAATATATGTAATTTCCTAAACAAATTTAGTTCTATTATAATGGAGTTTAAGGTTACATATGGAGTTTTGGATTACAATTTATATGAAGTTTCCTAAATAAATGTACACCCAAAAAAGTAATTTACTTTACAAATGTAGTTCGGCTTTGAGCACGTATGTAGATTTAATGGATATCATATAATTATTCAATTCATATTAATGTCTAATAATTTGCAGACTTGTTCGTATGCCTCGTGGATATCCTGTTTATCGTAATATGTAAATATTTCCTAAACAACTTCAACTTTCTCAACAATAGTTCAAATTACTATCTATAATAGTTCAAGTTTTCAAAAATAAGTTCCATTTATTGTATCATATCTACCACTAATTCCATTTGATGTAAACATTACAATTGTAATAATAAAGTTTTTAATGATTTACAAAAACATACACTAAAATGGAAAATCATTGAGATTTAAAGTTATGCTCAACAAAAGTTCGAAATTTTTTCAACAAGAGTTCCATTTTAATGATCCATTTTTGTACAAAAGTTTGAAATTTTTGGTGTGTCTTGAGTCCCATTTTGACTATTCATATGTACAAATAGATGCCAAATCATGTAAACATTACAATTGGAATAATAAAGTTTTTAATGATTCTACATTAAGATCTACTAAAATATAAAATCATGAATATTTAAAGTTATATTGAATCATTGTAAATTAATGTTGCAAGTACATTTATTCCTAGAAAACCTTGTAGTCATATATTAATCAAGGGAAAATAGTATTTATATATTTTCAATGGTTTTCATGTAATGACACACATTAAATACACTCAAGGTTTCAATTGATAGTTACCCAGATCTTGTGTAGAGTGTCATGAGTTCTTTCCATAATTGTATATTTTTATGTTATAAACGATGGAACATATAATCATAATCATCTCTCCATCATAATCTTTTTGTAAAATTCCTCGTTTCAATTATTATCTATAAACGTAGCAGCCTAAATAAATGTAGTCCCCAAACAAGGTATTTACTTTACAAATGTAGTTTGCCAAGGGTTTTTATGGAATTTTAATAGAATCTTAATTAATCCATCTTTGAACTTCTAACTTATTTGAAGTTGAACTTATCATTTAAATAATTTGAACTTTTACTAATAATTTTCCACTTATAAAGTTGTTGTGACATTTAATATAATTCATTTTTTACTTATATTGTTCGGAAGAGAAGATGATCATATGTTGCAAAATATTTTCCTAAGATTTTTAAATAAATTGCCAAGTAATATATATGGAGGTTTGTTGGGTAGCAATTTATTATTCAATTCATGCCCATAAATATTAATTTGAAATTTAGTCATTGGCCCCTTGTTTATCATATAATGTCAATATATAAGGTTTCCACAAGTTCAAATATTACGACCAACATTCGTAGTTTTTTCAATAAAGGTTCAAGTCTCCGACCTGAAGTGCAATTTAATCATTAAGTTCACAATGGCGAACTTATGACTTTTTTTTAGTTAGTTTTGCATATCGTGTCCTTTTCTATAACATGGAACAACATTTAAAATCTGGTAATGTTACAAAATCATTACACTAAAAAGTTCATATTTTTCAGTTCGTATTCTCCTAAAATGAATAATTATTCCCATAATAAACAATCACAAACGATTTGCAGTCCCCAAATCTAAGAAAAATGCAATATATTCGTACTAAAAATCACCTTAGATATATATAACTTATAATTCAATTATATTACTATTCAGTCCACAAGAACATAGGCACACTTGTCCATTAAACACATACCAACCCACCACAATTAGATCCCTTCCCAAAATTCATCCATGTTTTTTTAAGTCTTGGATAAAGAAAGAATACTAGTCATGTTAAGTTAGTGTTATATAGACAAAAACACATAAACAATTCTTCTGCAGTACTTTCACAAATCACCGGACCAATTCACTCAGAATCTTCAATGGACAAAAAGTCCAAGAACCATCTTGCCATCCTTGCACGGTAATCAGCAGACGCATCGTACGAATAGTGATGTAAATCGCTTGATCGATTCAGCATTGTGTTTTCAATATTGTAACACATTATCACACTGCAATCAACAGATGTAGCCTTCTGTTCTGCACAGACACAATCTGGTAGCTTCTTTACACAATACTTCATTAATGGATGTGTAGGAGCCTTCATTGCAATGACCTCCCCTAGTTTTCGTTCAACATATGAAACCTGCATATATTTTTGGAACAGCTACTTAGTAAATCCCCGCAGTAACTTAACTAAATTTTACCAAATCTGTGTATATAGCATCTAAAATCTTGATCTTCGAATTTTTTTTAATGTATTACCACAGTCACTGAGCGGTCATAATCCACGTCCCTACCCCGGCGTGGACGAAGCGAATTAAAAAAGTTCCACTCACAGTTCTGCAGATCATACCTCAACATTGTCCAGTGATCACCTAAAGCCCTAGAACATTGTCCCACCATATTTGTAAAAATGTGGAAACAGCAGAACATCATCCAGGCCAACTTAATTAAAAGCTCAAGGCTTGGTAGCTCGCCGATAGCTCGCCCTAGGTGGCCAGAGCCACGTCACCATCCTTTGACCAGTCAAAACAGCAGAGAGAAGTGATCCAATCAAATGATTCAATTGTGCCCAGTGGCTCTCCCAGAGCCAGGGACAATAAACCATATCCTACTACAAACTTTGGACCATGGAGTAACACAAGGCAAGGAAGCTCGTCCCTATCTAGGGTTGAAGTCAGTAGCTACGTAGGTTACCAATAGTAATAGGTTAAGAGCAATGTAATTAGAGCATAGTAGAGGGCAAAGTGACAAGTGTTAACTAAGCTAAGTAAGCTTAATACATGCCACCTCATCACATCCAAAGTTATATATAGGTCTCTTGTATCTGATATTCTCTCTGTAAGCACATTTAGCCAACAACAAGTCTCTCACTACTTTCTCTCTCTATTAATCATAGTTTATAACACAATCTTGATTGTTTGGAAGATTTCTTAATATAATTAGCCACACAAACATCTCAATTGATAAGATCTTCCAACAATTTGGCACTACAGGAAGGGTCCGAACCTCGGAACCTTCTATCATTAGAAAATTCTGAGAGAGATTGTAAGTTTTTAAAGGTGTTCCTGAAGAAAGTTAAAGAACACCTGAAGATTTGAAGGATTTACACCAAAAGCTGACCAATTTCCAGAAACCGTGGACAAAATCCAGGAAAGGAAGACTCTAAATGCATGTGTGTTCTTAATTAAACCAGATTTAGGATAAATCATTTGCATGCAAAGCTAGAAAGACTTTTACCAACTCTACCTTAGTTGGAAAACGGTTGAACACAAACTACCCCGTACTGGAAAAAGATGTCACGAGACAATACCGATACCTCATCCACACTAGGAGGTGGAAGGGACCAGGATCCCAACGAAACCACGCCGACTGGGAATCTCCTATCAACGAGCTTTGGGGTGAGCTACCACCCAGAGGCGAGCCCCAACTACTCAGCTAGATGGGCTAAACCCAGCAATCCAGTCTATGTTTCAGAATCCTGACGAGTTGGAGTGAACTATTGCCCTGCTCCAGGAGGTTCGCAAACAACAAAAGCTGGGCGAGCTTCCACGAGATACCCATCATGCTGCCACCAACACTGCCCGTGATCAGGGGAGAAGGAGTTCACGCGCTTCCCAACCTAGGGAGAGAGTGGGCGAACTAAGAGGTGAGCTCCTTGGTGAGCATGAGGCAAGCAGTGCCAGAACTCGCCCCCAGCAGGCCACCGGGAAGGCCAAAATAAGTGATCGGCTCGGCTCACAAGGGGGGGGGAGCTAGGAGTCAGGCAGAGAGGGCTCCACTGCGAACCAATCCAAAGGAATCCTCTAAGGCCGGTTGGGGCGGAGGTATGAAGAAATGGCACAGGACTCCGGGCAGGCACCACTACTCCCGGTGAGAAGGGAGGACTCAGACCTACACCTTCGTAGGTCCGTTCATGATAGGTTACGAAGACCCTCCTCCGACAGTTATAGCATGTCGCTGATGAGCCATCTCGGAGCGAGGGACCGCGGGGCTGTACACCCACAAGGCATACGACCCTTGAATTGCCTCCACAGGAGGTGGTTCACAATGATGAGTTGGCCAAATTAAAGAAGGTCGTCGAGCAGCTTCAGATGCAGGTAGCCGCCAAGAATGACGGAGCAGACACGAATACACTCCCGGCGTAACCTCTGGCACCAACTATACTAAAGGCACCAGTTCAGAAAAAGGTTCAATTCCTGACAATGACCCTGTACGAGGGTGAGTCCGACCAAAAAGTACACATATCTAAGTACTCAGACTTTATGATCTCCATGAGGGCAACTGACGCCACACAGTGCAGAAATTTCCCGCTGACTCTTGGAGACCGAGCTCATCGGTGGTTTTCATCACTAGCTCTGGGGTCAATCCAGCCTTTTGGGTAGTTAACAAGGTAGTTTTTGTCACACTATCCTGGGTATGGGTCGTACCTCACCCAGAAGTACAGGCTGACAAATATTAATCAAGGGAACCAAGAATCTGTTTGCCAAAAATGTGTAACATGCAAGTGCACGTTATCGTAGTAGGAGTAGCATGGTAACCAAGTTTAATATCGAACACAGGAAGATGAGAGATTGCTAAGTATGATTGTTGTCTAAAATTCGAAACTCAATAAAGCAATAAATGGGGAATGGTTTCTTATATACTAAGCTTGTCAATAATAGTAAACTACCTATCACCTATTTGCAAAAGTGAGCAAGTGGAGAGAATATGCATTAGTGTACTATCCTATGTTTCATATGGTGTTGTATCACTTAATCATGCAATGATCAATTGGATAATCTATTAGGCACATTAAAGCTCTAATTGTAGTGCCTATTCACTAAGAGAAATTTTCA
The DNA here is from genome assembly GCA_026898435.1 of Prunella vulgaris. NCBI lineage: Eukaryota > Viridiplantae > Streptophyta > Magnoliopsida > Lamiales > Lamiaceae > Prunella > Prunella vulgaris. The sequence goes on from JAPKLY010000290.1 coordinate 86,371, forward strand.
TTGTCCTAGAAATTTCATCAAACACCTAGCATGCATGGCCTAATAATAAGAATATTAAGGGAAAGCTTCAATGCTACTATCTTGCTAAATCCCTAATGGCCCAAACAATCAATTAAGCATGCAAGATATTCATACATATCATCAATGTAGAGAATCAATCATCCAACATCTCCATACAATCATAATATCAACAATAACACCATATTACTCCATAAGAATCATACACCAATGCACAAGAGTATTAGCCCATGGCTAATTTGGGCAACAAATGAACAATTAAGCTAAATACAATCATCATATCAATGTAAATAAATAGAAATTGCAAAGTCTTACCTATTACAAGAGAAATGGGAAAGCTACTCACTACCTTGAAAATCTACCAAACGATCCGCCAATGGAAATTACAATTTAATCGGTCAAAGCGAAGCTCTTGATGTGACGAGACTGCAGGAATAAACGGATCAACGATCCGAGCAGTGGATCAAAAGTAATCGACAAAATCGTGTGAAGAAATCTAATGAACCTAATTAGTGACTTCCCCTAACTTCTAAGAATCTAAGAAAAATGAATTGGAAAGTGAGAGAATGTCCTTGGAAATCTGAGATTGAAGTACTTATAGTACCCTCCATGCATTTACCAAGATACCCTTCATTTAAACGCGCAAAAGATGACATTAACCCTGAAAATCTGAAAATCATGCAAACTGTGCGACCATGGTCCACATCTGGCTCATATGCTGTGCGAGCCAGAACCCCAGCGCGCGACCAAAGGGGTTCCGATGTCGACCAAGTGGCTCGGCTGTCGACCAAGAGCATTTTCGTGCCGATCGATCCTCGACTTTTCATTTTCATCATATCTTGAGTTCTAAAGCTCCGATTGACTGTATTCTTTTTCCGTTGTGACCCACTCTTCGAACTCTTCGACATGGTTTATCATTTGCACCAGTTGGTTTGACTCTAGAAATCTGGACTTTTATCAAACTTGCTCGTTTCTTCCTCGTCTTGCCTGTTTTCACCTACTATCACAACTTTCTAGCCAAAAAGGGTTAAATGCACAATATGTAACATAATAGGGTCAAATATGAACATAAGAACATAAAAAATATATAGAAATGATAGCAAAAAGATGCAATTATGACCCTAATCACACCCCCACACTAGATTGTTGCACGACCTCGAGCAACGAAGCGATAAGATAGGGGAATAATTGTATCAATGAAGCATCAATCACAAGTCAAATGCCATATAATCATCACTCAATATCAAGCATATCTAGGATACAATCTCATCTAATCAACTGTCAAAATCAAATCAATTAACACAATATCAAGTCAATGAGTAAAGATCCTCACATGATAAGTGTATAACTCCACCCTCAAGTGTATAGGTTCTCTCATACATCACACAAAGTACAAATACTACCATAAGCTTGGCTTGAGTCTAAGTTCTCCACTACTTGAAATGAAAAATCATTCACACATCAATGAGGACTTACATAAGGTTGTAGTGTTGACTCTTTGGTAGGGAAAGAAACATATGGATAAAAGTGACTAAGTATGATTAGTAAAGCATTGAAGGAATCAAGTAATAGCCTTTCATATGTTCATGCAATTGTGCACACATTCTCTATGCATCTTCTAAATCACACTTTCAAGAATCAATCTTCCTTTTCTTTGCAACTCTTTAGCCATACAACAAAAGTCAAACTTGACCATATTTTCAACAAAAGTCAACCTTTTTCTTTATGCTTTGCTAACACTTGCCTTTCTTTGCACATCAATCCATGCATATAATTTCTTGAATATCTTTCACTTAGGCCACTAAGTTCTTCATCAAATCACTAATCTTCCTTCCTTCTTTTCACTCTACTAATCATAAGGACAAGAGAGTTCCAAAAAGGAAGGAAAATGGCTTAAAGTGTGCTTAGCCATAGGAAAGGTCTATAGGCACAAAATGGTGAGCAATGGATATTAACATCAATGGTAGGCTCATAGGGCAAAGTGACTCAATATATATCAAAGAAATGCCTCAAATCATATCATGCAAACTCTTCATCTAATGTAGTCTCAAATAAAACCCAAGCCAAGTTCTAGAGTAACATGTACATGTGTGGAACTCACCTCAAAGAATATCATCCGTTCTAGATTGGAACAGGAATAAATGGCTCAAAACTCAGGGGTAAGATTGATCAAGACTCATATCATATCAACAATGCTCATATCATCGAAATCTCAAGAATCATAGAATCAAACGTATCAATGATAAAACAAGAATCAAGAGATAAATCCATTACACTTAACATGAACTTTCAACTCATCCACACAACCATAAACATATCTCAAGCATCCACTACTCAAAGCTAGCAACAATAATCTAAAAAATCAACGAGCAAAACAAGACGTCATCAAAACATAAGGCATCAAGACATAGTAGTAGTACCAAAAATAATCTAAACATAGCATTGCAATGAGATTTGCAAAACGAACACACCCCCCCAAACTTTTTTGGACCATGAGTCTAAAAAGTTTGGCAAAAGTGAAGTAAAGACCATGCAATGCACCAAATTAAAGTAAACTACTCAAGCATCATTACAAAATCCAAGGCAATTCAACAATCCAAAGCAACGAAGCAAAGTATTAAGCAAACTAAACTACAAAGCAACTAAATAAAACACACCACACTAAATCAATCCTTAAATGGTCATGAAAGCAAGAAGGCATAGGAGAATTAGTTACACATCCTTATGAAGTTAGACCGAAGTGTTCACTTCATGAATGAGGGTTCCTAGGATTGATAAAGTACCCCTCTTCAATGTGCCAATTCATCATCGCTCTTTGTGCAGTAAGAAGTTCCTCAATGTTGGTACCTATGGTATTCATGTTTGATTGCATCGAACTCACATTCCTATTAATCGAATCCACACTCGTATTGAGAGTCCGATAGTTGTCGGTCAAGCGGGTCACATCCGAGCGGAGATAAGAGTATTCATTCTTAAGCTCATTCACATCTATCCTCAACAATTGTACCTCATGACCCCATTCATTTGAGGTTAAACCTGCAAAAATGTTAGCACCTTCTTGATCAAAGTAGTTCCTCTCTTTTTCTTGTTCTTGCTCTTCTTGTACCTCCTCTTGTATATGAGAACTCCATCCACCACGTGCTCTTTTATTGGTCATTTGATTTAATTGCTCCTTAACTTCACGGTGTGCCAGAGAATCCATCTTCAAATTCTCTACTCTCTTAATGGTGATCATATCATACTCAAGTAGAGGAAAAAATTCCTTATCATTTCTCCCAACAACACAAATCACTTTCAACTTCTTCTTTAGCAACTTTGCCCTCACCATATAACTGAGATCAACACGTTCACATACCGCACCCTCTCTTGCTGGTGATGGACTCAATCTTTGAGCAATCAATGCTATCATCCCACCATAGGAACAATTTGTCCTAACTACTTGTTGAACGATGTTTCTGAGGAGATAAGCCCCGAAATCGGCCTTTTTGGATGTCAACATCGAATGCAGAATGAATAACTCTTCATTTCTCACTCGACTCCCTTTAACCCTAGCAAAAATAGAGTGGGCTAGAATCTTATGTGCGTAGGCCAATATCAGATTAGCTATCGTTGAAGCTCTAGAACTTTGAGCTATATGTTCACTCCCGTCCTTGCTAATCATATCCCAAGCTTGTTGAGCTCTAGCGAATTTCTCTGAAGAATAAAAGTGCCACAAATTCACGTTCTCCTCGTAACCAAAGAATTAATTAATTTGGTTGGTAGTCAAGACATGATCCTCATTGTTGATTCAGAATTTTACTTTGACCGGCACTCCTCTATCTTTCACGACGATAAGTGTACTTAAGAACTCAATGTTCAACTTGCTAAAGGAATTGAAATGTTGCATCTCAAGTAAACCTCTCCAGCCAATATTCGAGAATAACTCTTCCACATCATCACCGAAATTACAAAATGTAGTAGTCTCATTCTCGAAGTATCTTCCGGTGAAGAATTCCACATCACTCACTTTCTCAAATGCTCTAAAATATTCCACGTTGTCTCCGGAGAAAAGCCCATGATGTGAAGGTTTATCTCCGCATTTTTTCAAGCATTCTTCTTCCAATGAGACATCATTCCACCTAGACCTTGAAATAGAAACTTTACCTTTTTCTTTTCCTTGACATGACCTACAATAAAATAAGCATTAACAAGAGAGAAAGTAATCAATTAAGTATATCACTCATCTCATTCACATGGACACGTTAAGAATGACTAATGGGGTCTATTAATACAAGAATTTAGGAAATAGTCATGCACAATACTATTCATGCCAATGCTACTCACAAATAATCCTCAAATAAGCAACATCAATAAGTGAATTAAACAAGTTAATCCAACCTATTATTCATAAAGCTCAAAATTACTAGCATTAAGCACAATATCATGATAAGAATTCAATTCTTTTACAAGACATTCAAAAATTTGTCACTATTCGTACCCCCAAAATTCAATCTTCAATTAAGCCTCTAATACTCTCAATCAACATGCAATTGGGCTACCATTGGATTACCCATCAACAATATAGCTCAATTCAATCACTAATTGGACAAAATCAATCATAGAATTAAAAATCCCCAAATCATGCTCAAGAACCCTAATAGTGGAATTTCTAATTCTAGAGAATTTAACCATGGAATCTCCACAAAAATAAAAAAATTAGATAGAGGAGAGTAAGATAAACAAACCTATGGAAGGAATTAATGAAAGAAGATGTAGAACTTGAGATATAAGAATTATCCTTCTTCTTCTTCCTCTTTGGTTTGAAAGATTAAGTAGCAAGAATCTTGTGTTTGAGTGTGTGTTTTTTGTGTGTGAGAAAAGTGTAGTAAAAAATTGGTGTAGAGAGATAGTGGGTCAACCTTGGAAAGAGTGGTCAAAAATTAGGCAAAGTGTAGTCAAAATTGGACTCACCTACACGGCGCACAACCAAGGCGTTAAGCTATCGAGCATGGTCGATATCAAGCTCGCAGGACGTGCGAGCCAGATCCCAGGCGCGCGACCAAGCATGTTTTTATGTCGACCAAGGCCCTTTTCATCCCAACTTCGATTTTCCTCAATTTTTCACCTTTTTCTTTAACTAAAAAATTCCAAATATATCATCTATACTCATCAAACATTCAAAAATTAGTTATGCAAATAAAAAATTAAGCACGAATCACACCCCTCAAACTTTTTCGGATCAAGAATTCTAATAAAGTTTGGAAAGAGTGATTAATCAAGATTTGCTAAACCAAAGAAAAATAATGAATCCCTCATTATCAACTCAAAACCAAGTATCAATTAAAACCTAACAAAAAATTAACTCCTCTAACCATTCTTAGTCCAATTAAACACAAAAAAAGAGCATTTATTCATAGACTAAAGGACGAAAATTGGCACACTCACTTCCAAATTCCAAAATCATGAGGCCAAAACAAACATTTAAACAAACATCTATCTAGCAACAAAATCAAGGATACAAAAAGGATATTAGGGTGGGTTGCCTCCCACCTAGCGCTTGGATTTAACGTCCCCTAGCCGGACGCGATGAAGCTCAAGTGACATTAATATCAATGAGGGTTGAGTGACTTACCTCACTCAATTTCCTTCTCCAAAAATTTCCATTTTTCAATGCTTTCTTCACCCCCTTATCTTCTTCTATACTCACTTCATTGATGACTTTGTTCACCTCCCCACCAAATTTCTTTGGGGAACTCTTGGAAGTATCATGTATCGAGAAAGTGGCTTTCTCACCATTCATTCCTAGAGTAACCTCTCCTCGCTTGATATATATCAAGGCATCCGAAGTAGCAAGAAAAGGTCTCCCAAGAATAAGAGGACTGCCAACATCTTCCTCAATATCGAGCACAATGAAATCAACGGGATAAATGAACTTACCCACATGAACTACCACATCCTCTAGCACTCCTCTTGGTCTCACTTTAGAACTATCGGCCAAGTGCAAATTCATCGTAGTTGGCTTCAAATCATGCAAGCCCAATCTCCTAGCAATAGAGAGTGGCATCATGTTAACACTTGCTCCTAAATCACACAATGCTTTCATCTTTTTACTCCCTTTGATGTGGCAACTCAAAGTGAAACTCCCCGGATCTCTAAGCTTTTGTGGTAGATGTTTTCGTATCAAATCACTACTCTCTTGAGTAAGCTTAACCATCTCCGGTTCATTGGATTTCTTCTTCCTTGCAATAGCATCCTTCAAGAATCTTGTATAATTTGGCATTTGTTCAATAGCTTCATGAAAAGGCATATTGGAATACAACTTCTTGAAAACTTCAAGAAACTTGTTAAACCTGTCATCAAGCTTATCTTTCAATCCTTTTGAAATTTCCACCTTCTCATCCTTATCCACTTTCCTTTCATCCGCCTTTCTTTCCACATCCCGTAACTTTCCTACCCCCTTAACTCTCTCATCTTTCTTCTCCATCCTTAAGACTGTCCCCATTCATCTCTCATCACCTTTCACAAGACAATCTACTCCCTTACTACACATACCCTCTTCCACCAATTCATTCTGAAAACTCTCTATAGCACAACTCTTCAGCACCTCACCTCTAGATTCAATACAAGTAGAAATAGCATTACAATGCTCTCTAGGATTAGGTTCGGTGGTGGAAGGATACTTACCTGTGTTGACATGAGGACTCATTGAAGTAGCAAGTTGTCCCATTTGGAATTCGAGAGTCTTGATTTGATTCCCTTGTGCTTTGTTCAAATCATCAAATTTCCTATTTGTCTCATCATGTCTTCTTTCATTCTCCACTCTCATATCCTCCATCTTCTTCAAGATTAGTGCCAAAGTGTCATCCGTGCTTCCACTTCCCCCATTGTTTGGTGGCTTCGACCCAGGATAAATCCCCGGAGGCAATTGGATTACTCCCTTAGGATTTGAATATGAAAAGTTCTCGTACCTCCGATTTGGGTTGTAAGGCGGATTACATTGATTATTAGGATAAAGACCTCCTTGTTGTCGAAATAGCGGAGCAATGTAAGGTCTCTGGTTTTTAGGAAATGAGTTATTGTATTGGGGTCACCCCATATAACTCACCTCTTCTTGAGTAGAAGGTGTAGGAGAAAACACATTTTCAACTACATTCACTTGCATCGGAGTAGGGGTTTGATTTTGTCCTCCATATACCATGAGCATCATATTCTTCATGTTTTCCTCAAGTAAAGAGACTCAGTCGCCCGTTCCAACACTTGCTTCTCTTTCAAATGCATCGTTGGCTGCGATATTTTCAATGATCTCATTCACTTGGCAAACCGTTCTCGTCCAAACTGACCCCCCGGTGCATGAGTTCAAATAATTCTTATCCCCTTCATGAAGGCCTATAGTAAATGTCAAAAGAATATCCTCCTCTCTTAAGCCATTTTGTGGACAAGCCAATTGTAAGGCTTGATACCTCTCCCAAGTACTAGAAATGGTTTCTCTTGCCTTTTGATGAAAGTTCTTAATTTCTTCCCTTGCCTTGAGAATCTTCGACGGAAAACTTCTTTAAGAATTGTGAACTCAACTCCTCCCACGTCGCAGCCTTTGGGTTCTGTCACGCCCAGCATAAATTGATTCAAGTTATAGTTTATAAGTCGTCATTGAGGTTTTAAAGTTAAGTTGCACGTATGATTTAAATATTGTGCTTTTGTTCTTTAAGTTTTTCACGAGCCTTAAGTATTAATTTTTTGATGATTAAGTTAGTAAAGTGGATTTGAGTATTTGGGAATTAAGATTAAGTTCTTGGTAATTTATTTTGGGCTTTAGTATGTGAATTAAAAGTTAGAGAGCCAAATTAAGATATGATCCAATTAAGTATTTAATTTAAGGATTTAGAGGATTTAAGTTAATTGGTTATTAAGTGTTATAATTCAATTTGGATTGAGAAAATTAGGATTTATTAAGTACCAATTTAGTAAGTGTATATGAGTAATTTAGTGAGTTTGTTATTTAGAGATAAGAATGAATTTATATGAGATCTTGACTAGGATATGTGATTAAAGATTTGGATTAAGAAATTAGGAATAAATCGTTAAGGGATCTCGATTAGATTTTATATGAAAGGTTATAGAACAAGAAAATATCCAAGGTTTAGATTTTCTTGAAAATAAATATCAAGAGATTATTATCGGAATTATTTGGACTTTAAGCGAAGGAATAATGTTAGGACTTTAAGGTATTTCTCTCAAGGGATAAAGGTGCATGTTGCAAAGTTAGACTATATTTGTCGGATATGTAAGGAGTTAAGTTAAGATTTTATTGCTAAGTGTTAAATGTTAATTGCAAAAGTTAGGAGTATTATTTATTGACAAAAGTGATATTATATCTAGAATATATTTATTTGGAGAGATGATATTTTATATTTATTTATTGGATATTTTGAGGTTAAATCTCTGAAATTATTTGAGGAATATTTAGTGTATCTTTGGGAATAATTGTGAAGATTTAAGTTGAGATTTAATTTGTTGGAGGATTAATTCAATTAATAAGTTAAGGTACTAATATTGGTGATTAATTAAGGATTTAGATTTGAATTTGGTTTTAATTGTGGGATTAATTTATTAAGTATAAGATTTATTTATTGAGGTAAGTAATATTTGCAAGAATAAGGATTAGCATTTTTATTAAGTAGAAGTAGCATTAGATTTCTCTAGAAGATATTTACTTGGAGGATAATTAAGCTGATGCGGCAAGTTAAGAATAGACTTAGTCCACTAGAAGAAGTAGTCGGTCAATTTGTGAAGAGTGCTGATTGTGCCTACATTTTTAGAGAGTTAGCTTTTAATCCTTTAAGTTCTTAAGCTTGAGTTTTATTTTCTTGCTTAGTATTAGTTGATCCGATTAATATTACTTTTGGACTTCTAGACTAAGACTTTAATATTTTAAGGAATAGGAGTATTATATTGTGGTATAGTCCATTAAGATTTTTAGTCCTTTAAGTTTTATGCTTAGTACTTTATCCTTGTCTAGTATTATTTCTTAATCCTTTTAGTCTTAGAGAACCTTTAGAAACTTAAGTTTTGATACTTTTGGGATTTAGAAATAGTACCCTTAATTTCGAATCTTAGGATTTATTTTTATTAAGAGTTTTAATCCTTTTAGGGCTCATTTGGTTCGTAAGATAAAAATAACTATCCGTCGAAAATATGCATATTTTCAACGGATAGATACTTTTATCTTACGAACCAAATGAGCCCTAAGAATATTATTTTCATTAAGGGTAAAGTAGTAATTGAGGACTTCTTATTTTTGGAATTAGATATTATTATGAGGATTAAATTTAGAGAAGGAATGCTTTTAGGAGAGAGGAAATTCGAAAGTTGTTAGAAGGATGAGGGTAATTTTGGAAGATCAAGATTTAGAGTTAGTTAGAGTCCTTATTATTTTATTAGGAGAGATACAATATTATTTTATGAGGAAATTTCGAAATTAGCACTTAGGATTTAATTATTATGAATTCTTGAGGTTGTTAGATTTATTATATTGGAGATATTAGAAAGATTACCAATATTTTCCAAGAATGTTCCAAGATATGTTAAGCCATATTTTTCACATCTTCAATTTCGGCCAAGGTACCATATTTAAGCCATATTTTTGGCCAAGATACTTTACCAAGCCCAAAATTTGTCCATCATCACCTTATATTCACCAAGATCTTATTCAAGCCCTATATCTTTTCCATCCTATAAATATAGGACCCTTATTGGCTGCCAATTCTCACATACACATATTCATAATTTTTGAAAGTATTGAGAGAGTAAGTAAGATATTATTTTCGAGAGTTCTTAGAGAGAGAGTTGAGAGTTTTCGAGACTTGCTTAAGGATGAGAAAGTTGAAGGATCAAATTCAAGGTTTAGAAAGCTGGGCGTACAAACATCATCTTTTTTTCAAAGAAATCAAAGGTGGGGATTCATGGTGAAAAGTGGTATTTCATAGTTTGATTTTTAAATGTTTTGTCGATGTGTTTATATGTTTATATGCTAAAAATCATGGATGCCCTTATGGTGTCAAATTCCACGGATGCTCTTCGGGAGTATCAACCACGAATACGATTTAGTCGTATCAACTATGTTTCACGGGTACGAGAAAGACGTATCAACTATGTTTCGCGGATACGAGAAAGACGTATCAACTATGTTTCATGGATACGAGAAAATCGTATCAACTATGTTTCACGGATACGAGAAAGACGTATAATATATGTTTCATTTTGGTATGTTTTCATGTATGCATGTCCATTATATTTAGATTTCGAACAAACGTCCCCACTGAGTGAATATTTTATAATTACTCACCCATTTCACCAAATTAATATTTTTCAGATTATGTTGAGTAAAGGGCATGAATGGCGAGCGATGGAGGCGGGTGCATGAGAGGCATAAGTTAATACGTAAATGGATGATTTTTCATTATGCAAGTTATTCGTTTAATTAGTTTTGAAAGATTATATGTTAAGGAATATGATACTTCTTAATTTTCTTGAAGAGTTGATTCGCATGTTTACGATTTAATTTGATACATTGATTGATACTAATTGCAAGATATGTTTTCCATGAATATTATGCCTATTTGGTTTGATTGATGAGTCATAAAAGGTAAATTAGGATTCATTTTAGATATATATTTTAATTAGAATTTTATGAAATTATTAATTTGAGTTTTTGTATTTTGCATGCGTAGGAATTGATGTATTTCTGTCTTCCAGTAAGTTTTATGGGATTTTACGGTTTCGTGATTCAAAGTTTTCATAAATTAAATTTTATATTCGGTTATAGTTTTTAATTATCTTTCCAATGCATCTTGAATTGCATGATTTGGAGTTATAATGAATTAGTTATGATTTTTTGAAATATATGTGGCAGTTTGTTGAGATTTCCGAATCTCGCGAATTTTTGTTAAAAGTTAGTTACGGATAAAATTTGGTAAAAATTATAGATGGATAATAGAGGTAGTCAATAATCTACATGAATTTTTATGGAATTTTCCCAGTAGTGTAAGTATTTTAGAATGATTTATTTCGTCGATGACGCACTGCTGAAATTATGCTGAAGGTATGAAATCTCTAGGAGTTTGTGAAATTGCGAGTTTTAATTTATGACCTATGAATTAGATTTATGTGAAATTTCATGATTAATTAAATTTTAATATTTGAAGGCATGAAATTTATGTTTAGGATTCGTTGTTTAAATCCTGAGAGATTAATTGATTTTAGTCCCATAAGTTGTTAAAAGAAGAAAAGAAAATTTTATTCCAAGCATGTTAGTTCACGCTCTAAAGGATATTTTTTCTAATTATTAAATAAAAGTGACACTTCCGCTGTTTATGAAAATTGGGGCGTGACAGTATGGTATCAGAGCAGGTGTACGTTCTTGTAGACTTGTCAAAAATAAAATATTTCTATGTGCTCTATGTGATTATATGCAAAGTTTTATGAGAAAATTTCATGAAAAGGTTTATGAAAAGTGAAAGTGTAAAGTTTTAATAAAAAAAGAGAGATCTCCATCCATCACCACCGCCACCGCAGCCATCTCCGAGCCTTAAGGTATGTAAGTTTTCAAAAGTTCAAGTTTATGATTTCAAAGGCATGATTTATGATTTATGAGGCATGACAAGGTCATGAAAGATATTCTATGAAAGTTATGAAAGGCCACAAGAGTGGTGAGAAGAGATTTAAGAAAGTCTTTTAAAAAGTTCTTTCCAAAGAAATGTTATGCAAGTATAAAATTTATGAAAAGTTTTATTTGAAGGTTTTATGAGAAAGTTTTCGAAAGAAGGATTTTATGAGGAGTTTTAAAAAAAAAAAATGTTTTTATGAAAGTTTACGAAGAAATGCTTAAGAGGTTTTTAAAGCGATTTTCAAGTATAATTTAAAGTTCCATTTGAAAGATTTATTTCAAAGAAGTATTATGCAAGTTTTAAAAATGTGTGTTGTACGACGGCCGAGGAAGATATGTTTAAGATTCTTGATAAGTATGAAGGACTGGTGAGGTACGCTTAGAAGTTTTGAGGAAGATTGGATTAAGGTTTAGACAAGTCGAGGATAAAGGGAAATAAGAATTTAAGATTTTATCAGAGTGCGCAGCGAAAGCATAGTGGTTTAAATATCGTGGGAAGTACATATGCAATTTCGAGGATGAAAATATTTTAAGGTGGGTGGTTCGACACGCCCAGCATAAATGGATTCAAGTTATAGTTTATAAGTCGTCATTGAGGTTTTAAAGTTAAGTTGCGCGTAGGATTTAAATATTGTGCTTTAGTTCTTTAAGTTTTTCACGAGCCTTAAGTATTAATTTTCTGATGATTAAGTTAGTAAAGTTGATTTGAGTATTTGAGAATTAAGATTAAGTTCTTGGTAATTTATTTTGGGCTTTAGTATGTGAATTAAAAGTTAGAGAGCCAAATTAAGATATGATCCAATTAAGTATTTAATTTAAGGATTAAGAGGATTTAAGTTGATTGGTTATTAAGTGTTATAATTCAATTTGGATTGAGAAAATAAGGATTTATTAAGTACCAATTTAGAAAGGGTATAGGAGTAATTTAGTGAGTTTGTTATTTAGAGATAAGAATGAATTTATATGGGATCTTGACTAGGATATGTGATTAAAGATTTGGATTAAGAAATTAGGAATAAATCGTTAAGGGATCTCGATTAGATTTTATATGAAAGGTTATAGAACAAGAAAATATCCAAGGTTTAGATTTTCTTGAAAATAAATATCAAGAGATTATTATCGGAATTATTTGGACTTTAAGCGTAGGAATAATGTTAGGACTTTAAGGTATTTCTTTCAAGGGATAAATGTGCATGTTCCAAAGTTAGACTATATTTGTCGGATATGTAAGGAGTTAAGTTAAGATTTTATTGCTAGGTGTTAAATGTTAATTGCAAAAGTTAGGAGTATTATTTATGGACAAGAGTGATATTATAAGTATCTAGAATATATTTATTAGGAGAGATGATATTTTATATTTATTTATTGGATATTTTGAGGTTAAATCTCTGAAATTATTTGAGGAATATTTAGTGTATCTTTGGGAATAATTGTGAAGATTTAAGTTGAGATTTAATTTGTTGGAGGATTAATTCAATTACTAAGTTAATGTATTAATATTGGTAATTAATTAAGGATTTAGATTTGAATTTGGTTTTAATTGTGGGATTAATTTATCAAGTATAAGATTTATTTATTGAGGTAAGTAATATTGGCAAGAATAAGGATTAGCACTTTTATTAAGGAGAAGTAGCATTAGATTTCTCTAGAATATATTTACTTCGAGGATAATTAAGCTGATGCGGCAAGTTAAGGGTAGAATTAGTCCACTACAAGAAGTAGTCGGTCGCTTTGTGAAGAGTGCCGATTGTGCCTACATTTTTAGAGAGTTAGCTTTTAATCCTTTAAGTTCTTAAGCTTGAGTTTTATTTTCTTGCTTAGTATAAGTTGATCCGATTAATATTACTTCTGGACTTCTAGACTAAGACTTTAATATTTTAAGGAATAGAAGTATTATTTTGTGGTATAGTCCATTAAGATTTTTAGTCCTTTAAGTTTTATGCTTAGTACTTTATCCTTGTCTAGTATTATTTCTTAATCCTTTTAGTCTTAGAGAACCTTTAGAAACTTAAGTTGTGATACTTTTGGGATTTAGAAGTAGTACCCTTAATTTCGAATGTTAGGATTTATTTTTATTAAGAGTTTTAATCCTTTAAGAATATTATTTTCATTAAGGGTAAAGTAGTAATTGAGGATTTAATTTAGAGATGGAATGCTTTTAGGAGAGAGGAAATTTAAAAGTTGTTAGAAGGATGAGGGTAATTTTGGAAGATCAAGGTTTAGAGTTAGTTAGAGTCCTTATTATTTTATTATGAGAGATACAATATTATTTTATGAGTAATTTTTGAAATTAGCACTTAAGATTTAATTATTATGAAGTCTTGAGGTTGTTAGATTTATTATATTGGAGATATTAGAAAGATTACCAATATTTTCGAAGAATGTTCCAAGACATGTTATGCCATATTTTTCACATCTTCATTGTCGGCCAAGATACCATATTAAATCCATATTTTCGGCCAAGATACTTTACCAAGCCCAAAATTCGTACATCATCACCATATATTCACCAAGATCTTATTCAAGCCCTATATCTTTTTCATCCTATAAATATAGGACCCTTATTGGCTGCCAATTCTCACATTCACATATTCATAATTTTCGAAAGTATTGAGAGAATAAGTAAGATATTATTTTCGAGAGTTCTTAGAGAGAGTTGAGAGTTTTCGAGACTTGCTTAAGGAAGAGAAAGTTGAAGGATCAAATTCAAGGTTTAGAAAGTCGGACGTACACACATCATCTTTTTTTCAAAGAAATCAAAGGTGGAGATTCATGGTGAAAAGTGGTATTTCATGGTTCGATTTTTAAATGTTTTGTTGATGTGTTTATATGTTTATGTGCTAAAAATCATGGATGCCATTGTGGTGTCAAATTCCACGGATGCTCTTCGGGATTATCAACCACGGATACGATTTAGTCGTATCAGCTATGTTTCACGGATACGAGAAAGACGTATCAACTATGTTTCACGGATACGAGAAAGACGTATCATATATGTTTCAGTTTGGTATGTTTTCATGTATGCATGTCCATTATATTTAGATTTCGAACTAACGTCCCCACTGAGTAATAATTTTATAATTACTCACCCCTTTCACCAAATTAATATTTTTCAGATTATGTTGAGTAAAGGGCGTGAATGGCGAGCGATGGAGGCGGGTGGATGAGATGCATAAGTTAATAAGTAAATGGATGATTTTTCATTATGCAAGTTATTCGTTTAATTAGTTTTGAAAGATTTTATGTTAAGGATTATGATACTTCTTTATTTTCTTGAAGAGTTGATTCGCAAGTTTATGATTTAAATTGATACATGGATTGATACTAATTGCAAGATATGTTTTCCATGAATATTATGCCTATTTCGTTTGATTGATGAGTCATGAATGGTAAATTAGGATGCATGTTAGATATATATTTTAATTAGAATTTTATGAAATTATTAATATGAGCTATAGTATTTTGCATGTGTAGGAATTGATGTGTTTCTGTCTTTCAGTAAGTTTTAAGGGATTTTACGGTTTCTTGATTTAACGTTTTCCAAAATTAAATTTTACATTCGGTTAGAGTTTTTAATTAGCTTTCCAATGCATCTTGAATCGAATGATTTGGAGTTATAATGGATTAGTTATGATTTTTTGAAAAATATGAGGCAGTTTGTTGAGATTTTCGAATGTCGCGAATTTTTGTTAAAAGTCAGTTATGGATAAAATTTGGTAAAAATTATAGATGGATAATAGAGGTAGTCAGTAATCTACATGAATTTTTATGGAATATTCCCAGTATTTTAAGTTTTTTAGAATGATTTATTTCGTCGATGATGCACTGCTAAAAATTATGCTGAAAGTATGAAATCTCTAGGAGTTTGTGAAATTGCGAGTTTTAATTTATAACCTATGAATTAGATTTATGTGAAATTTCATGATTAATTAAATTTTAATATTTGAAGGCATGAAATTTATGTTTAGGATTCGTTGTTTAAATCATGAGAGATTAATTGATTTTAGTCCCATAAGTTTTTAAAAGAAGAAAATAAAATTTTATTCCAAGCATGTTAGTTCACGCTCTAAATGATATTTTCCAAATTATTAAATAAAAGTGAGACTTCCGCTGTTTATGAAAATTGGGGCGTGACAGCTTCATAGATTGAATCCATGTTTTAGCTCGCCCTTCAAGGTAAAGGTAAAGAAATGAAGCTTCTTCTAGTTGTCCGACATGCCCTTGTACTTTATAGTATCGCAAATTTCCATGAAATTACTAAGATGGGCATTCGGAACCTCTTTATTGCTTGATCCCTCAAAAGGTGACTCTTTCAACATCTTCACGAGATTTGTACTCAACTCAAACTTCTCCGCATCAATAGGTGGTCTTTCAATACCATCATAGAATTCATTCACCCTTGGCTTAAAATAATCTCTAAGTAGTGGTTCATTGTTAAGGTTTTGATGTGGATGGACAATTTGTGGTCTAAGATTTTGTGGTGGTGGTGGATATGGGTAGTATGGGTAGTTATGAGGTGGTGGTGGGTAATAAGGTTGATTTATTGGATAATTGGGATAGTTAGGAAATTGGGGTGGATAGTGGTGATGTAGTGGTTGGTTTTGTGGTGGATAAGGTTGGTATGGTAGATTAGGATGTGGTATAGGTTGTGGTTGGGGTGGAGGAACCTCTCTTTGAGCCAAGTGCTCATCACCATGATGCACTTTTTGTCTCATTAGTTCTTCATCTCTAACTTCATCTCTAGCTTCATTCATGTTGTTCTCCATAGTAGCTTGATTAACTCGAGCGTCTCTTCTTCTTCTTCGTAGGCTTGTCTCAAAATCCAAATCAAAGGGTAATAAATCTCCACCTTGACTCCTTGTGTGCATGTACCTACAAAGAGGCAAGTATCAAAAATCGAAAATAAAGAAACATCAAACAAACCCAACAACTAGCCGTCTCCCCGGCAACAACGCCAAAAACTTGTTTGCCAAAAATCTGTAACACGCAAGTGCAAGTCATCATAGTAGGAGTAACAAGGTAACCAAGTTTAATATCGAACACAGGGAGTTGGGAGATTGCTAAGTATGATTGTTGTCTAAAATTCGAAACTCAATAAAGCAATAAAAGGGGAATGGTTTCTTATCTACTAAGATTGTCAAGAACAGTAAACTACCTATCACCTTTTTGCAAAAATGAGCAAGTGGAGAGAATATGCATTAGTGTACTATCCTATGTTTCATATGGTTTCGTATCACTTAATCATGCAATGATCAATTGGATAATCAATTAGGCTAGGCCTCATTAAGGTGCAAAGGTTTCCCTAATAACACATTAAAGCTCTAATTGTAGTGCCTATTCACTAAGAGCAATTCTCATCAAACACCTAGCATGCATGGCCTAATAATAAGAATATTAAGGGAAAGCTTCAATGCTACTATCTTACTAAATCCCTGATGGCCCAAACAATTAATTAAGCATGCAAGATATTCATACATATCATCAATGTAAAGAATCAATCATCCAACATCTTAATACAATCATAAGATCAACAATAGCACCATATTACTCAATAAGAATCATACACTAATGAACAAGAGTATTAGGCCATGACTAATTTTGGCAACAGATGAACAATTAAGCTAACTACAATAATCTTATCAATGAAAGTGAATAGAAATTGCAAAGTCTTACCTATTACAAGAGAAATGGGAAAGCTACTCACTACCTTGATAATCAACCAAACGATCCACAAATGGAAATACAATTCAATCGGTCAAAATGAAGCTCTTGATGTGACGAGACTGCAGGAATAAACGGATCAACAATTTGAGCGGTGGATCAAAAGTAATCGACAAAATCGTGTGAAGAAATCTAATGAACCCAATTAGTAACTTCCCCTAACTTCTAAGAATCTAAGAAAAATGAATTGGAAAGTAAGAGAATGTCCTTGGAAATCTGAGATTGAAGTACTTGTAGTACCCTCCATGCATTTACCAAGATACCCTTCATTTAAAAGCGCAAAAGATAACTTTAACCCTGAAAATCCGAAAATCAGGCAAACCGCGCGACCAAGGCCTCCACCTATCGAGCATGGTCGACATTTGGATCATATTCCACCCGAGCCAAAACCCAGGTGCACGACCAAAGGGGTTCCGATGTCGACTAAGCGGCTTGGATGTCGACCAAGAGTATTTTCGTGCCGATAGATTCTCGACTTCTCGTTTTCATCATATCTTGAGTTCTAGAGCTCCGATTGACTCAATTCTTTTTCCGTTGCGACCCTCTCTTCGAACTCTTTGATATGGTATATCATTTGCACTAATTGTCTTGACTCCAAAAATCCAGACTTTTATCAAACTTGCTCATTTCTTCCTCGTCTTGCTCGTTTTCACCTACTATTACAATTTTCTAGCCAAAAAGGGTTAAATACACAATATATAACATAATAGGGTCAAATATGAACATAAGCACATAAAAAACATATAGAAATGATAGCAAAAAGATGCAATTATGACCCTAATCTGAATCCGACCAGCAATATCTGGAAAGGCTCGATAAAATCTTGCTGGAAGGTGAGCCTGTCAGTGAAGACACGAAGATTGTGGCAGTGATGGCTGGCCTTAACATGGGAACAGAGCTATAGAAGGAGATGAACCTGTCCTATCCAAGGACCTATGCTGAATTCAGGCACGAGGCAGGTGTTTAAGTAGCTATGCAGGAGACACTACTGAAAGAAGTGGGAAGTGCCTAAAAGAAGAAGCCGGAGGGTAAAAAAGCTGGGGGCACATACAAAGCTCCAAGAAAGCTGAGATCTTTTGTAGAAGGAGATGAGTTCAAAGAAAAATAGAATCAGGTACTAACGGTATCCATGGATCAGTTATTTACGGCAGTAAAAGAGAAAGAAATGTTGAATGAG
Organism: Prunella vulgaris; assembly: GCA_026898435.1. Classification (NCBI taxonomy): domain Eukaryota; kingdom Viridiplantae; phylum Streptophyta; class Magnoliopsida; order Lamiales; family Lamiaceae; genus Prunella; species Prunella vulgaris. The sequence continues at coordinate 104,928 of JAPKLY010000290.1, forward strand.
CCAAATAAAATTCAACAAGACCACCGCAAACTCAACCCCAACAAGTACTGCGCGTACCATCAGAGCATTGGACACTTCACCAGTGAGTGCCGATATTTGCTGAAACAGCTCTGGAAGTTCTATAAGGAAGACAAGCTAGCCAAATTTGTCAAGAAAGTCCCGGTGAAAAGATAAAGGCAGGAGAGGAGGGAAGAGACTGATGATGATGAAGTGGACGAAGATCTTCGTCCCAGGCAAAACTAGCGCAGACCTCCCCCTCCTCCTGCACAACAAGAGCCAAACAGGGAGATTCTAGTCCTCGAGGAGCAACCGGGACCTGCTGGTGGGGTTACAGATGGGCGTCCGTCAGAACAAAAGAGGCAGAGGAAAGCGGAGTTACGGGCTGTCCATCAAGTTCAGGAAGGGGGTTCTGGCTCCAAGCCCAGCACTAAGCCTACTACGGAGCTAACATTTCACAGGCTGACTTGGAAGGAATCCTCACTCCCCACAACGACTCGTTGGTGATAAGCGCCAATATCATGAATACGAAGGTCCACCGCCTACTTGTGGACACCGGTGCCTACACCAACATACTGTTCAAGAGCACCCTTAATTTGCTAGGAGACTATGAGTCGTATATTAAAAGTTGTAATCATAGAATAGTATGGTTTGGGGAAGCTGTAACCATCCCCGTCGGTATGATCAGACTATCTGTAGAACTTGTATCAGTCCAGGACCCAGAAAATGGACCCACTAGGTTAATAGATTTCCTAGTTGTAGATCAGCAGTCATCTTGCAATGGGTTCCTCGGCCGCACTTTCATTTATGAATTCAAAACAGCCTGTTCAACCTACTATTATTGTCTAAAATTCCCAACTCCGAAGGGTGCCGGTACTATAAAGGGCAATCAAAAGAAAGCTAGAGAGTGTTTGTTACAAATGCAGGTACTAGTTGCGAAGTACAACACTCAGCGGACGAGCCAAATATCCTCGATGTTATCTTTGTAGAAACTGAGCAGATGGAGGTGGACAACCAGCTCGAAGAATTGAAAGTCGCCCAAGTTGAACAAAACATCCCCCAAGCGCCGGTACCCATGGAGGTAGATGGTAATCAATCAGATGATGCACCTACCAGCCCAGCCGTGCAAGAACCTACGGAGATCCACGAACCTGCTCCTAGCAAAGAGAGGAAAGGAGACCTCGAACCCCGAGTAGGTTATGAGCCTATGCAGGAGGAAGACGAGCTGAGCTGTGAAGGATTCACTTCAGACCCTAGGTGGAAAACCAAGAAGAGGCGAGCTACCCTAGTAGAAGAACTTAGAGCAATCTAGGTGGATTCCAAAAGAAGTGATTTAGAACTTTTTACATGTTCTGAGTTGCTGGAGCCTTATAGGAGTAAGATGGAAGAATTCCTCAAATCTAACCTGGGCGTATTCGCCTGGTCTCACGAGGACATGACAGGAATCCCACTGGAGCATGCTTGGCATCGATTAAACATCGATCCAACAAGGAGGCCCATCCGACAAAAATGAAGAAACTACGGACCAAATAAGTACGAGGCTTTAACGACGGATGTGAAGAAATTACTGGACAAGAAACTCATCCAGGAAGCACTCTGTCCGCAGTGGGTAGCTAACCCAGTATTGGTAAAGAAACCAAATGGAACCTGGAGACTGTGCATAGACTTCATGGACCTAAACCCAGCTTTCCCGAAGGACAATTTCCCACTACCACACATCAATCAACTAGTGGATAACACTGCAGGACATGAAATAATGACATTTATGGATGCTTTCGCAGGTTATCACCAGATAGCAATGCACCCAGACGACCAGGAACATACGGCGTTCTACACAAACAAGAATATGTACTGCTGGAGTAGGATGCCGTTTGGACTCATCAACACCGGAGCTACGTACCAGAGGTTGGTCAACAAAATGTTTCACCAACACATTAGACATACAATGGAGGTATACGTAGACGACATTGTTGTGAAAAGCTTGAAAAAGGAAGACCACCTGGACCACCTCAAGCAAGCATTTGACATAATGCGAGCCTACAACATGAAATTGAACCCAAAAAAGAGTAGCTTCGGAGTACATTCAGAAAAATTCCTGGGCCACCTGGTGAGCCAAAGAGGAATCGAGTTCAACCCTGCTCAGGTGAAATGCGTGACGGAGATGAAGCCACCAAAGGTTCAAAGACGAACTAGATGCTTGGCAGCCTTGAACATATTCATCTCCAGATCTGGTGATAAAAATCGACCATTCTTCGAGTCAATAACAGTTTAGAACAAGGATGACTTCCAATGGACGAGCGCCTGTCAAAGAGCATTCGAAGAAATCAAAGAATACCTCAGCAATCCACAAATCCTGTTGAAGCCAGAACTTTGAGAAAAGTTATACATGTATTTGGCAGCATTAGAAGTATCCATCATCTCGGTGCTAGTTTAAGCAGAAGGAAAAACACACTTACCAGTGTACTATGCAAGCCAAGCATTGCATGAAGCAGAGCTGCTCTACTCACCCATGGAGAAGTTGGCTTATCCGCTGGTAATGAGTGTTAGGAAATTGGGGCCTTATTTTTTTGACCACCAAGTGGAAGTGTTGACGATATTCCCATTAAGGAAAATACTGCATCGGCCGGACACTGCAGGACACCTGTTGAAATGGTCGCTAGAGGTCAGCCATAATGGAATAACCTACGCACCCCAAACAGCGATCAAGGGACAAGCACTTGCCGACTTCATCGTCGAGCTAACTTTCCCAAAATATCCGATGATGGGACGTATAGTACCATGGCACCTCTACATAGACAGATCATCAACTAGCACAGCAGCAGAAGCCGGTGTAGTATTGATAAGCCCAGATAGACAAGTCTTCACTTCAGCAATCAGATTCGACTTCAGAGCTACGAACAACGAAGCTGAATATGAAGCACTGATAGCAAGACTTAGGTTATCATTAGCTGTGGGGGCAACTAAATTGCAAATTTTTGGAGATTCCCAGTTAATAATATCCCAAGTCCGAGGAGAATACCAAGCTAAAGAATAACAAATGGCACTATACCAAAAAATAGTGGCGCACCTGATCTCACTATTCCAACAAGTGTACATCGAGCAAACACTGAGATTAGAAAACACACAAGCAGATGCACTAGCCCGAGTAGCTACAAGCAGCGGAGAAGCGGAGCTGACAGAAGTCGTGGTTACAAAGCAAATAGATCCCTCGATGTTTGATTATAAATTAAATCAAACCTCGAGTGGTAGGCAGGAGAAGGTAGACGATTGGCGAGCTCCCATCAAAAGGTACTTGGAGAACGGATCACTCTCGAAAGATGCATGGATAGCTAGCCAGCTAGTGAAGCAAGCCGCCAGATACACACTTGTGGACGGCCTACTATAGAAACGAGAATTCTCTCTAGCCCTGCTCAAATGTTTGACTGAAAAACAGAGGTTAGAGGTGTTAGAAAAAATTCACCAAGGAATCTGTGGAAGTCACGCTGGGGGAAAAGCTTTAGCATACAAGACGATCAGGCAGGGGTACTATTGGCCCACTCTGTGCAAGATGCTATTAGATTCGCTCGAATATGCCGAAAGTGCGAGCTATTCGCACTAAACATCCACACTCCTGAAACCAACTCAAATAAGTATTTGGTCCATGGCCTTTTGCAAAATGGGGTATCGACTTGATCGGCCCATTCCCACCGAGCAAAGGTGGTGTAAAGTTTGTTGTAGTAGCAGTAGATTATTACACAAAATGGACTGAAGCTGAGGCACTAACGACAGTAATGCAGGAAAGGATGATAAGCTTCATTTGGAAGAATCTGATCGGCAGATTTGGTCTCCCGCAGTCAATCATGACAGATAATGGTAGATAGTTTGACAGCAAAAAGCTGAGAGAGTTCTGTAGCTCGTGGAACATCAAGAAGCATTACTCAACCCCTACCATCCACAATCAAACGGATAAGTAGAGGTTGAAAATAAGATCTTTAAGCACATTTTGAAAATCAATCTAGAAGATAAAAAAGGTAGTTGGGCTGACGAGTTCTGTTGGTCCCGGAATGAGTAAATCAGTGTATGGGGGAATACACTGATGTCAGATTTTCCAAAAATCCTTAAGAAAATGCTCTTACATACTCAGTCAGGAAGATCCTGAAGGCACTGCACTGAACTGATGGTCTGCATGGGCAACAGGGACAGATCAGTCAGGGGTTCAGATAGGCTGAGTTTGAGTAGTGCTCTCAAAAACTCAGTAGAGATAACGAACCTACTGACCGATCGGAAGCTAGTCTGTTGGACAGCTATCTCAGTAAGCTAGAGTGCGTGCAGAATGTGAGCCCTCAAGTTCTACTCGTTTTAGTTTCTAAAATCGTTTTCTCTGACTCGCTTAGAAAAGGGTGGTTAAGGCTGGTGCACAAGATTCAGTGTCAGAAGACTTGAGTTCTCCTAACTTTTAAAACTTATGCAAATTCTCAGTTTATAATGATGACAGTTATGATCTTGAAAAAGTATGTAAATCTGCACACAAGGGGCTTTTTAACGTGGTTCGGAGATAACCCACTCCTACGTTCACGACCTGATTTAACAGGAAGTGATCCTCTTCCACTTAACTTCATGTAGTAATTTATAAAAAATTTAAAATAATTCTTTCATGAACAGATTACTCCCAGAAAATCCATACTTTAGAAATAAGGAGCATTTTGTCACACTTTCTTAGAAAATTCATAACTTATTAATGAAAACTCCAAAAATGCTCAAACTAGATTCAAATGAAAGATAACTTGATGTAGTTTCCAACCATATAAGCATCATCCAAAAATTTATAACATATGAGGTCCGAATTCTATACGAAATTCGAGGTCAGTGCATAAAGTGTGTGATTTGTGTGCCTGCTTTCACTTACATTTTCAATTTCATAACTACCATGCAACCAACATTTTAACTACTTCAAAAACATCATTATAGACTTCATTCATCATGCATTTGAACATTGGAAAGTAATAATGTCCTAGGGTTTCATGGTCTCTAAAAATATGGAACAATAAACACACAATGCTCACATATACATGCAAGAAAACCAAATATTTTGAGTTGGGGTTTTACAACCTTTGGAGCCTTTTTCTTGTTAACAAAAGAAGCTTTATTGTCCCTTGACCCTTAAGCTTGTAGGAATGGAGCACCACTTGGAGGAATACTTTGGTTTTGAGCTAAAACAAGGCAATAGAGTAAGTTAGGAGAAGTGGAGAGGAAAAACATGAACTTAGAAGAGAGAGGGAGAGATGTTGGCTTCCTCTTTGCAAGGAAATGACTCCAACCTTCAACCTAACTCCATGGATTTCTTGATACTTGAGGAAGGAAGCTCTCTTGTTGTTGGAGATGGGAGAAGAAAATCTCTCTACCCTTTGTAAGTATGGTGTCCAAAAGTTGAGTGAGGGAGTGAGAAGGGAGTTTGTGGATTTTCTTTTCTTTGGGTTTCTTTGCTCAAGGTAGGGAATGAACTAAGATAATTCATATATAGGAAATGGGAGCATATGACCATTCAAAGTTACTCATTTGGAGGTAAGAGAAGTCAAGGTTAGGTAAGGGAATAGGAAAGAAGGTATGACTCCTTAATTTAGGGGTATGGGCATTTTTTTGACTTCACATTTCTTCATTCCAGCTGATAATTTCGGTCATAAGGGGATTTAGGAGAGGAATTTGAGTTCTAACTGTATTTTGGGACGCGATATGACTTTCGGGGTTGAAAATGAATATTATTCGGTTGCGTTTTGGGCTCCGAAAATTAATATTTTGCTCATTTTGTAAGCCTAAAATTTTATATCTTGTATTTGTTAATTAAAAATTATGTTTAACCCATTTCATTACTTAAGTTCTAATAAAGATCCGCAATTACTCGTCGGATCGAAGTTTTTCAAATTTTAGAGTTTTCGGTTCGACATTTGGCGACAAACGTCCAGGGTTTTATTTTTTATAAATCTTTAACACGCAAAGGGTCTTAAAATCCCTTTTAGAATCTTATTTCATTCGTTCAAATGATTTATTAATATTTGATTCATAGTTACGGTGCTAGGAGTGCTTCCGGTTCCGGTTTTGAACCAACCGTCAAGTAGAAATCACGCATTTTAAAACTTAGTATCCTCAAAGGAGTAAAAGATCAATCAAGAAAAAATATATAAATATAATAACATGAAATGTAATATAAATAGAAAAAAAAATCTAATTTGGTTCGGGGGATTACACTTCCTCTCTTAGGAACATAGCCCATGTATTGTTTTACAAGTCTCAGTCCTTTTAACCAACCTTCCTTACAACCTGAGGGGTTTGGTATTCTGATTCCAACTAAGGATATCTCTAGCAATACAAAATAATGCTAAAGATAAGAGCTATCAAGTCTAAGCAAACACAGAGTGAATCCTACTACAACACTAGGGAAATTAAAAAATTCAGAGTGTTTTTTAAAGTATGCTTTGAGTGCTTGGATTCTTGAGAATGCTTTCGCTTGGAAATTTCCGGTAACCTTGTATAGGTGCAAGGTCCTCTGTATTTATAGGTAGATTTGAAATAGATCCATTAGAGGAGATCCACCCAAATCTTCCGATTTTAGGGCTGTTGCAGGCTAGATGTACTAGTTGACCTTTTTCCAATGATTAATCTGGAAATTCTGTCCCGCCGCCTGCAACTCTAAAACGCATTGAATGCCGCATTAATTGCTACGTAGACTCTGTACAATCGTGTCACTAGTCGATTGGCTCTCCGTACAAATGACTAGTTATTCGACATGACTATTTCCTTCCTCGTACATTTAAACTCCGAGTCTCTTGTCTCTTACTCAGATTAAATGTTATCTTTATTGGAGTCCACTGACATTCTCTTTGTCTTAGGTGTTAACATGAATGCCAACTACCCATAGCAAGTGTAAAATTTATGCTTAAGACTTACAGGTATCAGTAAATGATACAAAGCCCAAGTCAGGTCTTATGAGTATCAAAAGTTGATACTCAGCCTGAGTAAGATTACGTTGCCCTCACAGACTAAGTCCTGATCTGAGCATGCTTAGAGTACTCAGTATAATCAAAGTCAGTGGAATCTCCGGATGGTCTTCAGGGCGGATATTCAGGTCTTCATTCTTCAACATGTTCCCCCTGAACTGAATCCCTAACCTGACTAATCCTGATCTAGACAATCCTGACTACTGTACTTAGGCAAATCATCAAGGGTTAAGGGATCTAATTAAAATACTCAGATTGTCCCAATAATTTCCCCCTTTTTGATGATGCCAAAACCCTTAGGCAAATTCCTATCCATATAAACAATCAACTGACTAAGTCAGTGAAAAGATTCAGTACCTCCTGACAAGAAAAGGGTTAGTACAGTTCACTTATTCTATAAGATGGAAACAAGAAAAGGGTTAGTACAGTTCTTGATAAAGATGCAGAAAAGTAAAGTCAAGAGTCAACAAGAAGTTGTACTCAGAAAATATTAACTTCATTAGATATTCAGAAAAAAATACAAGGTGTCCTGAAGCTATTACATGTATTTCCTAAGCAACTACCCTGACTATCTACTCTTCATCTTCACCATCCCATTGATCGAGCGGAATCCCATACATATCAAGAACTCGGACCTGAATCAAATCCATCCTACTCTTGTCGTTTAGAGCATTGAACACCTTTGCGATTCTGACCACCTGCTCCTGAATGACAGGCTTGTTCAACTGTTTGGAATTCCCATGCAGAGGTGGAGGGTATCTGATCAAGTCCGGAGGAGAAATCTCGACGCCAGCAATGTCAGCATGTCTGACCACTTCGAACCAAAAGTCAGGATACTCATCCATCATCCAGTGGTGAAGGATTGCCTCCTTATCTTCCGTGAGATCATCCCAGATCCCTACCACGTAGAATAGATACACCCACTGATACCTGATCGGAATCCACCTTTCCAGCAACTCCACTGGAATGAACTGCTCGACCAACTTAGGCTGAGGAAGACCTTTATCCGGAGCAACCACCAACTCCCATGGAGCCTTCTTCCGAGATCCTGAAGCCACCTTCTTTTGCTTCTCGATCTACAAAGTCAGGTACTCCACTGACTCCTTTAGCCTCCTTCTTCTGAGTGGAGCCCGGATAGATGGCCTCCTTAATCTCCTTGAAAATCGGCTTCAGGGAGGGATCCTCAGAGGTCTGCTTCATCCTCTTCGGATCGAATTCAAGAATTTCAGCCTCAGCAACAGAAACGGACCTCGTCCGTTTCCTCTCAGCAGCCGCCAATTCAGGGAGGAAGTTTTTCTTCTTTCCTTTGCCTCCATCTCTTTTCTTTCCTTCCCCCTTTTTGGCATCATTTTCATTGAGCTTTTTGATGATGCCTTCAACCAATTGAGCAAGGATGCTGGACTCATTGATCTGAGTGTGCTGCTTCTCCTGAACCGCCCCAATCTGACCGCACAACACCTGAACCTCAGACCCCAACAGCTTGATGGCCACATTGTGCTCCGTCCTCAACTCGGAACCCAGCAACTTCACTGCAGATTTTGCCTCCTCAGAAACTTCACTATTGACATCTGCTCTGAGCTGAGTTACCTTGGAGTCAAGTGCAGCCTGGGCTTCCTTCATCTCAGCTGAAATCTCATTCCTGATTTTAGCCTTTACTTCCCCCTTGAGCTGAGCTAGCCTAGCATCGATTAATTGATTCAGCCTTTCATCCATCTTCTGTTCAATCAGCTTGTTCATTTTAGTATTCTGCTCAGCCAAGGCAACAGTAGTTAGCTTCTTGCAGGCGTTGAGTGCCTCCGATGCTTGCCCTGTAATAGTGGCGACCTCCACTGCATGATGGGTTCCGAGAAGTGAAAGCCCATCAGCAATCTCCTGATCCATCCGTGCTTAATCCAGATCTAGTTTCTTGAGTCGATTGTTGAGCAGCTCACCATAGATACGAAATCAATGAGCCTTTGCTTTGTTCAAGATTAGGCATCTGTGTACATTGGCCAGAGCTCGTGAAGAGTTGGCAACCCATAAGTTCTGCCTCTGAATCCTTCCTCCTGGAACACGGACAAGATCATATGGACCCTCTCCTGAAGCATCAGCAATTCCGGGCTCGGGGAGTGCGTCATCGGCCGGTGCAATCACCAACACCTTAGTGTCCTTCTTCTCCTTCTCAGCCTCCTTCTCAGCCTCCGGAACTATCACCAGTTCCCTTCCCTCACCTTCAGCCTTCTCTGGCTCAGCAGAAGAAGCATTAGGATAGACTTGTCTGACAGTAAGCACAAAATCATTCACTTTAATGAGCTGATTTAGTGAGGTGATGTTGAACGCGTCAAACGGAACCGTCTTCTCCTCCTGCAGCTTTTCCCATCCTTTCTTCTCCGCCAGAGTGGCGAGCTCAGCAAAGGTTGCCCTTCTGATCAGAGAGTAGGTGCGGAGCTGTACTACCTCTTCTTGCTGAGCCTCCATCAGGTCAGGGAAGCGCCTTGCCACTAGCTTGGAGGCCTGATTCCTGGCTAGAATTTCAAAATCTATCAGGCTGGCCAGGTCAGGAGTTGGAAACCTCCATGGAGCCTCAGACTGCTCCATGACTTTCTTTTCCTCCTTCTCTTCACCGTTCATAATCTCATCTTCCTTCTCCACCTCTTTCTAAGAAGGTTCCCCCTGAGCGGGTTCCCCTTGTTCTCCTTCAGAATGAACTTTCTCATCCTAAAACTCAGCTACCACCGTGTGAATCTAAACATCAGCAATGTCCTGTTCGTACAAATACTCCAGAGCTGATAGAGCGACCTCCGAAGCCGCAACGATGGGATCCACCTCTTGAATAATCTCATCATGGTGCTTCTGAGTTTCCTCCTGCTGAACAACTTCCTTAGGCTCCTTCTCAACAACAGTAGGCTTCTGAGCCTTGGCCTCAGATGCTTTCTTGAACATAAAAATTATGGACTGCTTAGCCTTGGACTCAAAAGATTTGGAGGTCTTTGCTTAAGTGGGCTTGGAAGACTTCACCTCAGTGGGTTTCGAGGTCCTCACTCTCTTGCTCATCTCCTCTTTCAATGAGCGAAAGACAGTGAGCCTGACTGGAAGATGAATGGACTGAGAAGTGTCGACGTCCCCAACTGATAACTTCTCAATCATCAGAGAGATCTGGGTTCCGTAGTGAATCGGATTTTTGAAGGTAGTCTGCCCTTACTCTTAATATTCTATTTTTTTCATCTCCTAAACCAATTGTTGAAGAAAATATTCCTCCCAGTTGAAGGATTGGTCAGCACTCTCCTTCATTGCCATCATAATGTTAAGCTTGGGCCTGGACACCTGCTCTAGCTTTCCAACACTCCCCATCACACTCTGACAGGCCAAGTCAAAGAAGTGCCTGGGTGATGTCCAGAACACAGACTTGTTCAGTCTGGCTTTGATTGGGACCACCCCATCACACAGTGAATCAAAGAAATCCTGCTCCCAGCCCACTCCATGTTCCTAGGGCTTCTTCCCTGAGTGAGGGAGGTCAAAGGTTGACCTGATCAATCTCCTGATATTCACAGGGGTCCACTTCCTTTGTGCAACGTCTTTCCCTTTGACGACGACGTTGTGGGTCATCGGAATGCAAGTCTCCCACTCCCCGTCCTTGTTCTCCTTCATCTTCAAAAAGAACGTGGTGACCTGTCGAGGGTAGAGTCTGTCCAACTTCAGTGGACCAAGCGGAGGAGACCGGCGTTCTCGAAGAGGTCACAAACTGGAACAATGTCTGTGTGTTCCGACGAGAAATCTACCACAGGTTCAAAGTCAACTTGTTCCCTCAAGTGGAAGATGTTATCAAAGAAGGAATTGACAGATGGAGACACCATTGAAGAATGCTGGAAGAAGGATTAGTTGCAGAGAGCGAAATAGTATAGATAGCAAGAAATAATTTGGGTGCGTAAAGGACGCAATGCCAATACAACCTCCTATTTATACTAAAAATTCAATTTAATCGGACGGTTAAGAAACACCAACTCTTAAGATTCAACGATCAACATTAAAGCAGAAAATGCATGTATGGAAAACAGTGTCTTTTCAATTTTCGAAAGTAATGATTCAAAAACTTTATAGAAACATTTTTCCGCCCACTTTTCATTAAATGCTCGTTAAACCCTATTCGTATTTAATTCAAATAATTGCATTAAATCATAACTGAATAATAAATGAACGGCTAGGATTGTATGAAAAAAATCTTTGATTTGACAAGACGACAGACAAAATCAGAGATGATGTAAGCAAGATATGATGTCTAATATTATCAGGACAAACATACCAGTCAGTTAGATGTAGTTATCTGACTGATACCACTGATGACCGATCAGGGTGACAAGCCCTGAGTTCTGAGTCCTGAACCTTAATCATCCTAAATCTGAACATCTTCTCCTAAGGTTTGTTCCCCCTGACAGCTATCCACTTCTCTCCACACAACCTTCCTCCTGATCCTAAGTTAGTCATTCCCCCTGACCATGTTCACTTCTGAACTAAGATTCATACTGAATCCTCTAAGCATGGTTCAAGAAGTCCTAACTCTACTGACAATTCAACAAACCTGGTTTTAGGCAAGGACTTAGTCAGGATGTCAGCTCTTTGCTTGTCAGTAGGGATCCTCTCCATCCTATTATCCTTCTTCTCAACATGATCTCTTATAATGTGATGCCTGATGTCTACATGCTTACACCTTGTGTGTAAGACTGAGCTTTGGGATATAGCTATGGCACTGTTATTGTCACAACTAATTGGGACTTCAGTAACCTCTACTTGGTACTCTCTCAGTTGTTGCTTCAACCAAAGGATTTGGGAGCAACAACTGTCTGCCTCCATATACTCAGCCTCAGTTGTAGATGTTGCAACACTGGTTTGTTTCTTAGAAAACCAAAAGATCAGTTTGCTCCCTAGAAACTGACATCTGCCTATAGTTGATTTTCGGTCAATCCTACAGCCTTCATAATCAGCATCAGAGTAACCTGTCAGATCTAGGTTGTCATCAGATGGATACCAAAGTCCTATATTGACTGTACCTTTAAGGTATTTTAGAATCTTTTTGGCACTCTCTGCATGACTCTTCTTCGGATTCAACTGATACTTCGCACACACTCCAATTGCATAGGTGATGTCAGGACGACTTGCAGTAAGATACAATAACGAACCAATTAGTGCCCTATATTCAGTCTGATCTTGTGACGCCCAATGTAGGAGTGTCATCTCTTTTCATTATATTTTGAAAAGACATACATTATTTGTCATAAAATATAATAAGTGATTTTCATTTGATATTGAAAATAAATTGACTTTAAAATTTTCATCAGTGGAAGACTATTTCGTATAAACTCGAGTTGATTTTTTTTTCAAGTGCCTAATCATGCTTATGCGTAACTCGTGTCATACCCACATATCTAAATCAAACCTTTGCTTAATTAAGATATTATGAAATTAGACTATCATGCTCGTGATAAGAAAATGTATAACTAACTCAATATAATAAGACACACCATTATGTGATAGACTAGTCATGCATATAAAGCTTAATTTCAAAATATTTTCATAACATCCTAGAGTTTGGAAAAAGACTTGACAATTTAACTAGGAAATCCAAATCCAAGCATAAAAATTCTAGAAATTATCTTCAAACCGATGACATAAGAAAATACTTAATAGACTTCTTATAGAAAACTTAAACCATTACAATATTATTTAGATGGAGTCGACCCAATCAGTCACACGTCCTCCTCAACGCCAACGTTTCCTGAAATAGTTAAAGTAGCATCATGAGTCTTCTCCCAGAGGAGAAGCCCAGTGGGATAACATATAATGTAGAATGCATTAAAGAGACTAATAGCATGTCAACCGAGTACATGCCAGGCCCATAGTCCCGACTAAGTTCATACTGACATAGTCCGCAGACCTGTCTTGATTCACACAGAGTATAGCCTGTCGACTAGCCATAATTCACACAGAATATAGTCCGTAGACTTGCATAATTCACACAGAGCATAATCCGAAGATCTGCCTTCTCGTACACACACAAATTATTCTAATTAATGCATAATAAATTAGAGGTTACCAACTTTTCAGTCTGACAATGTGAGGTAGCTTCCTGAGAGTCTAGCTGTCGAGCATTGCACTCGACATATTGACTGACCATTTAGTCTTTTAATCGTTAAATCATATAATTGTAGAATATAACTCTTTCAACACTTTTAATATCTTATTATACAAGTACACTTCATACATATGTGTCATTAATAATACTAATTGTCAAACATTAGTCAAAGCTCACACATAAAAAGGCACGTTGAGTCATAACATTAAATTAAATAAGTTTACCTTGTTAATCTTTTAGGTACTCATGAATCATTAACAAAAAGATAAAATACAATATATCACTAACTCATCTTCTAAGTCAAATTCCCTAAAAGACACATTGTGGTAGATAATTCATTATAAAATATACACATGTTAGAATTAGATAAAATTTATACAGTAGGTTATTCACTCAAATATTTATATACTGTAAAAAATTTAATTAAAAATACTTTATAGATCTTTTCTTTTGATTTTTACAAGTACGTTGAAAAACTTGTTATTAATAGGGTCTATGTCACATTATTTTCTAAAACTTAGAAAATATTTAATATTACTTAAAAAATATAATATAAAATTTTACATAATTATAAAGGTCAGTATTAACATATTTCAAAAGCTCACATTTTTATTCCATATATTTTAATTTCTACAAATTTTCTAATAATGTACAAAAATAGTTCGAATATACTGCAGAAACACCATTTACTAGAAAATTTTAAAAAAATCAAATATAATTCCAAATGTATCTAAATAAAATTCCTATGAAGGCTATGAAATGGGGAAACAACATAGTTGAAAATCAACCTCGAATATGAAGCCAAATAATTCACGAAAAATCTTAAAATCATCACAAAAAACAAGGATATTTTTCTTCACTGTAGCACTTTAAAGAAAAAATTATATAAATTCGGAAACAACTCCAAAAATTATGAAATTTTAAACAAATGTTCTTATCTTCCAGTATTTCAATTTGGTAAAAGGATTTTATCAATTTCATTGGGAAAAGTCAGAAACAAAATCTGAAAAGTTACATGCAAATACATAGACATATTTATCATCCAAAGTAATACACATGCAAGCATAGTTGGGACACCCAACTCAATTAAATCACCAAATGGCTACCACCAAGTCCTCACACAAAAGAAGATAAAATTTTTAATAGGAAAAACAAAGTAAAAATCACATGGAATGGAAAAAACAACATGTAATCACCAAACCCACATGCAATCCCCTATTCTAACTCAAATAGCTTCATTCTTGACAAATCAGTAGGCTAAATCAAAGAATCTCATTTAAATTCTCAATCGAGTTCTAAAAAATTTCTTTGAGTCTCAAACACAAATATTTAATCACCATTTCATAAGGAAATATTGAAGAAAATAATGGTAAAGGAGAGAAAAAAAAACATTTTGTGGAAGGATGAAAAATTTATGTGAAAAGCTCCATTCGAAGAATAAAAAAATTGAAAGAGATAAGGTCTTCTATAATCTGCCTTCAAACTACTAAAACTTGATGAAACCTTGAGTTTCAGTAGAAGAACAATGGTGAAATTTTAGAGAGAGAGAGAGAGAGAGAAGATGATAAAACGTCATCTTTTCGGAAATGAAAAATTGTGAAGCTTCTAGACACTTATATTTACTTATTTTAATTTTATTTATTTATAAAATTAATTAGCTCCTCTTTTTATACTTACACTCGTATGTATATATGTGTATATATATAATTGTATCACATAATAATATATAGTTGTATCGTGTATATATATATATATAACATATTTTATTACTACATATATACATAAGCATTATATATATTCTTAACTATTAATATATATATATATAATATTTTAAATTCATGCCACAACACAAATTGAGGAGGGAGTTATGGACTTAGGCCATTTAACTCCCTCATTCAAAATAACTTTTTATTATTATTTATATATATTATTAAAATTTAATAGTAATATAATATTATTTAGTAATATAATAGGGATATTTAGTCTATAGAATTTGGTATAAGATTTTTACATATTTATAGAGATACATTCATGATTAAAATATTCAAATAATTCAAATAAACTATATTAAATTTTGTAACTTTGTAATTATGAAGAATTCACCTAAATATAGTGAATATTTTTCATTTAAAAAGGTTTATTTTTTACTAGTGTCATAACATATATAACATTTTTTTTATTATTAAATACTTTGATATTAGATTATATCTAATTGATTCATGCCTAATTTATTAATTTCATTTTCTTACTTGTTTGTGTCGAGTGAGTCGCAATCGAGCTCGGTCTCCTCAGTAAGCCATCCTACAAAACTTTAAAGTTCATAGAAAATATTAGCTCTTCAATTTAGTAAAATGGGGTGTTAAAATTTCAATTTAGTAAATTTAGAAAATATTATCTCTAACAAATATTTTGTTTTAAAATTTAATGTTAAAAAAATAATTAAATTATTTAAATATATATAATATAATATATTTAAAAATGGGGTGTTACAGATCTACTGAGGTCCCCTCCTTATCAGGATCCAGCTTCTCGTTTAAGTTCATCAGAATACGTGAGACTTTGCTGGACTGAACTCCAAATTTCTAAATCAAGTCCCTCGCATACTTGGACTGATTTATGAAAATTCAGGAGTCAGTTTGCCTGACCTGAAGACCTAAGAAGAAGTTCATCTCTCCTATCATCGACATCTCAAACTTCCCTGTCATCAGCTATGAAAATTTCTCACAAAGTCTCAGGTTCGGTGATCCAAAAATGATGTCATTGACATAAATTTGGACCAAGAGAGTGTCCTCCCCTTTGGATATCCTGAATAGGGTCCTGTCCATTGTTCCTTTCATGAACCCATGGTCAATCAGGAACTGGGAGAGAGTATCATACCAAGCTCTAGGAGCTTGTTTCAGGCCGTAAAGCGCTTTCTTCAGGTGATACACCTTATCACCAACTTCAAACCCAGGAGGTTGCTCCACAAAAACCTCCTCGTTCAGAATTCCATTCAGGAAAGCACTCTTCACGTCCATCTGATACACCTTGAACTTCTTAAATGTTGCATAAGCCAAGAATAACCTGATTACTTGCAACCTTGCGACCAGAGCAAAGGTCTCAACATAGTCGATCCCTTCGGCCTGAGAGTAACCCTTAGCTACAAGTCTGACCTTGTTCCTGTTAATGAAATCTCCGATACAGAAGCATTTATGTGGCTTTTAGGTGCGATTTCACTAACAATCGATCAAGAACAGTTTAATGGAACTGCAAAGTGCTTGATTAAGTGAAGATTTCGGCAGAGCTTCGCTGAGGCTAAGAAAACTTGTATTAAAATGTAAATGGGGGCCTATTTAATGGCAAATACATAAGCAGGTGGTGGCATACACTTTGCCACGCTTCTTCTAAAGCTTACACATGTTCCTAATCGCTTAAACAAGATAATTACAACAAAAAATTGGGTAAAAATGATGAAAATGGTATCCTGGTGATCTTCTTGAGAACAGGCGAGCAGCAGTTCATTCCTGGCGACCAGCTCTTTGGGCGAGCAGGTGAGTTGCTCGCCCACTATGAGGATTACAACACCTACTCGCCTATTATGAGCAAATAGGCGAGCAGGTGAGCTAAGCAGGTGGTTGGGCGAGCAGGTGAGCTGTTCGCCCATTCCTCTTTTGCACTGCTGCTCAGTCATTTCTTGTCTGTTTGACGATTCTTCTTTTCTTGTATTGATCTTCTTCAACTTTGCCCATAATCATCATGTTTGATTAGTTGTTTTGGGACACATCATCCGGTATTCCACTGATTACTTCCTTGATCATCTGGATCAGATAATTACATCAATAGTTGCCCCCTAGCTTGATGTTCGTTTGAATCTTCAAGAGAAAAACAATCATCGAGTTATCTTGGTTATCTGTGATATTTCCTCGTGGTGTGGAAGTAATCGAGGATCCTTTGTAACCTGCAAATATTTGGAGTATGGATATAATGAAAGACCCCCGTGGCCTCATTAAAAACCTAGCCGTAAACCACCCTTGTGGATAAACCGATCATAGGAAAAAAGAGATACCAGAGTGTACTCTTACATATCCATGCCCAAATGATGTAAAACACTAAAAATTTGGTTAGTGTATCCTCGGATTGTTAAGATTGGCGATCAACAGCCTGAATCAATGTAGGCGAGCATGGGCGAGCAGCTCACTAGGCGAGCAGGTGAGCTGCTCATCTGAACGAGGTGATCAGTACGTACGGCGAGCACGTGAGCTGCTCGCATGTTTCAGCGAGATCTCGAGCGCGAAATACGAAACGTCTCCCCTTAAATCGCGTGCCTCTTTTTGGATTTTTAAAATTTTGTAATTTAGTCCCTGGGTATTTGCAAATAAGGGCCCGTTTTTTTCTTATAAATATCCAAACCTAAAACCTCCCTTTTCTTCTTTCGTCTTCTTCGTTTCCACAACCAACCTTCGGCGATTTAGTTTCTGAAAATCTGTCCGTCTTTAGCATCTTCCAGAGAAAAGTAGTATATTTATTATAGTTCTTCCTCGTTTTTCTTATTCTTTGATCAGATTTGCGAGTTATTCATTCATATCGTTGGAAGTTGCCGATTACTAAATTGCTCTTCGTCGTTCTTTTTGGAAACCGAGGTTTTAAGTTTGGTGCTTGTGGTTTTGGTGTCGTTCATTGTGTTTGTTGGATTGGGGGTGTTGGTTTTCCGATCTTGGAGCTTTGATCGCCGAAAAAAATGTCATTGCCGGCGTCGCCTGGTGGTTCGCCGCTGAGAAATCCAGAAAAATGGCCCATGGTCGAATCTCCATTACATGAACTTTGGGATTACTCGAACTTGGTTCAAAATCGAGGTACAGGGAGCTTAGTGATTGGTTTGGATTCCCGGGAGCGTGATCGGGCAGTGCAAGAATGAAGGCGAACAGCTGCGTATGAAGCTGAACGAGCTGCTCGCCCAGAATTGGGAGCTCAAGGAGCTGCTCGCAATCTGGGCGAGCAGGTGAAGCTGCTCGCCAGGAGACTTCAACTGCTGCTCACCGGGATGTTTCTACTGCTGCTCGCCTGGATGCTCAAGGAGATGCTCGCCAGGATTCTCCAAGTGCTCACCCGGTGTCTGAAGGTGCTGCTCGCCTAACTAGGCGAGCAGGTGGAGCTGTTCGCCGGGTCAAACAAAGAGCTGCGCGCCCCAAGAGAGCAGGTGGAGCTGGTCACTCCCAACCATCGGATAGGGATTTGTGAGCGGCTCGTCGCGCACAGGCTGCTCAGTGCAGACAATCAGCCTCCCCTCCTCCTGCTAGAAGAAGATTGCTATTAGCAGACGAAGACACTGAGGATGAAACTGATCCTGACATTCGTTCGGCAATTCATGATGCCTTTGGGACCAGTACCGAGTCTCCTGATACTGAAGTCATTCGTGAGACTACCGAGGCTCGGGATCAGTCTGGCGAGGTTCCAAAAGAGATTAACCCTGGCGAGGACGATGCAGGTTTTAATCTTGGAGAAGATTTTGAACGTGATCCCGGGCCGAGCCAACAAGAAATATGGGATGACCTGGCCAGAATCTATCAACCTCCTAAGCAATTGCTTGAACAGACGATTCCAGAGGGGACTGCACAGGAGATGAGTTGGGTGGTATATCTGGATCGGTATCGGGAGCAGTTCATTCGACCTCAAATTCCTCCTGTTCCGTATGAGAAAATGGTATACACTGCCACCACCCATCGAAGTCTGTTGACAGAGGACGTTTTGACTGGTCTCCAGGATAAGTATAAGATCCCGCTTGATGTTCACATGTACATTCCTCGTGACTGCGAACGTGCTGATCGGCCACCACCGGGGTGTACCGCATTAAATATTGATATTCTCGAAGCCGGACTCCCACTTCCGCTGCATCTGGTGATCGGCCAATTTCTGATGGACATTAACCTAGTGATCACTCAGATTACGCCAAATGGATGGAATAATCTACTAGGTTTCTTGATGGTGATGGGATTGGAGGGCTATCCCAATCGATTGACGGCTCCCTAGATTCATTATGCTATGATTATCTCGGTATGCAGTGAAGAAGGGTATGGATATTACTATCTGAAAGCCCGAGCAGGGATGAAAGTCGTGGAGTTGCTTCCGAACAAAGTGAAACGGTGGAAAGATCAGTTGTTTTTCATCGGAGGGGATTGGCGCGCCTCCACGTCTTACACCGACACTAGTGAAAGGATTATGACTCCGGAAGAATATGGGGAATTGAGAAGTAAGTGTCATTCTCCATGTATTTTTCGTTCCAGATTTCACTAATGTAAACTTTACTTCTTTGCAGGTCCGAGGCTTCTGAAATGGGGACCGAAAGGAGTTCCTGATTTGTTTCTCTATGCGCTTTCCAATGCTTCTTACCACCGCCAGCCGTTTCGGACAGTGAAGCACTTATCGAGCGACCACTGTAGACGAGTAGCCAGCTTGATCACCAGTCTGCATCATCTCGCAGCCCAAGCTCCACTTCCAGTAGGTTGATATCATCTGCTTGTTACCATTTTCTTGATTCGTTCATTATTTTAATAGTATGTTGTTTTGACAGATCAAGGAGTTACGGTTGCGATTCCACCGGAGTTCCACTCTTTCTGCCGCCGAGTTCGAGATCTTGACTCCGGATTGAATAGGCGCACGATGGATCCTCCAGCAGCATTGCTTCAGTTGCGGTAGATGAGAGGGATTAAGCCTCCGACGCAATGGGCAGTTGTGCTACCTCCTGTTGCTCATGTCGCCGATCCGCCGGCTCGGAAGAGCCCACCTATGAAGTCCTCCAAGCAGCCAAGGAAGGGTGGCAGTTATTCCGCTGGCAATGAAGAGGATGCCAATCGACTGAAGAAGAAAAGCAAGACTGCCGCGTCCACCGAATTTGATCTCCCTCCTGCCGATCCTCGATCTGGGGATCCTCGTGATCAACCTCCACCTTCTCCTCGCGAACCAGGCTTTCGCCGAGACGACTCCTATCTCGGATGGGAACGAGAGATTCGAGATTCGTAAGTTCTTATTCTTTCCTATCCCTTTGCATTTGAACACTCATTTTGCTCACGCGATCGTTATTCTCTTCAGTTATCATCCAAGCGATCATCCTTTTCGTTGTGATGCACTTCATCAGGCTGCCTGTTCGAGGGTGCCGAGGTATATGGGTGATATTCCTGATCAGGATGTTCAAAGGGCCACTGAGTTCATTGCTCAATCTTGGAGCAAAACAACCGACCGCACGATCCGTCAACAAGACGTGAGTGATAACTTGCTTATGGGCGGGATGTTTGCCAGCTCTGTTGCCATCACAATCCAGCGGGCCCTGGATCAGGTACTTGACCTCAAAAGAGCGAATCGCAAAGCTGAGGATGAGTGTGAAGAGAATAAAAAGGCTCTGAAGGAAAAAGATAATGAGTTGGCCCGAGCAACTCTTAAGATCAAGAGTACTCTGAAGTCTGAGAATAATGCTCTTGCCTCAGTCAAGAAACTTCAGTACAGCAATCGGAATCTCAATGAACAATTAACTGCGGCTACTGAAGGCATTGCCCGTCTCAAGGTAGAGAATGCTGATGCGCATCAGAAGTATGGTGATTCCCTGGATCGGATCCTGGAGTTGGAGAAGGAGAAAGCTGCACTTCAGAACACGGTTGAGTGCATGTATCCGGAAGAGGAATTTGTGGAGCATATGGGTGAATCAACTAACTTCGGATATGTTTGTGCATACTCCAAAAGTATTAGAGCGATTCGTGCTATTGAGAAAGAGGGGTCGGAGATGTCTGAGATAATGATGAGGAAATTATCAGACTTCCTTCGTGCCAATTCACCGGCCAAGTCGCGGCCTCTTCCCCTGGCTGATCTAGTGGAGTCGGGACTTGACTTGGGATTTCTGGGAGAAGGATATACTATCGTCCGGCCTCAATTGCGATCACAATCAGCTCCTGACGCTCCCTCAACTGTTGTAGTCGCCGAGACTTCTTCACCGGCCAAGAGACTGCTGATGTTGCTGAAGGCCGTCAGGAGAGAGAGAACGAGATCGCCATGTCTTACATCCAGACTCCTCCTGGCGACGATATAACGGCTCCCGGGGTCCCGCCGTCTGATGCTGCTCACACCACTGATTAGGATTTTTGTTATATTTGCCTGATGTCTTATCTGTTTTACACATCAGTTTTGCCTTTTGCTTTACTGCTTTGCTTTGTACTTTCATCTTCTGTCTTTTCAATTCCGAACGTTGCTTGAATCTTTTGTTTTCTACTGTACTTCTTTTTCTTCAATGAAGGATGTTTTTCCAATGCACTTGTTTTGTTTTTAATGAACTCTAATGAAATGCTATTTCTGTCTAACTGTTATATATCGCCTTTCGCATCTGTTGGGTCTTTAATTCGTTTCGCTTCGCCTCTTCCTAGGCACGGGACGAATAAGACACTCACACGGAAATGGGCCATCGGGAAGCGTTCACTTTATCATGGGGAGCGTATTTACGTCCCTTTGGTGGACATAAAGCGCTGTCCCGGTATTACCGGGTACATCCACTCTGCTATCCTTCGGATCGTACGTGACATCCTTCGGAGGGGCCTCGAATGCACTCTCAAGTCCCTCTGTGTGTGGTCTTTCGGGGCTTCACGCTCGATTCTTATTCGGGAGTAATTAGGGGTTTATACGCCGTAACCTTTCAACCAAAGAAGAGCGTTGGCATGCTTGTGCTCTTTCTGGTGCTGGACGTACAGGCATCGTACAATGCCATTTTGTCTCTGCACGAAGAGCATGCTCGACCAGCAGAGCCGGAGCTCTAACTGGAGCGCATTTCGGCCCTCTTTAGCCACTTGTTAGTTAGGCAATTTCAGTTAGACTGCGACCTTCTCAACAAAAGACCGTCTATAGGATTCATAATCTGTTCTGAAACAAAATATACATTTACATCTTCTATTGATAAAATTTCTTCAAGTGAGCAGCATTCCACGTGTATGAAGATGGTACCCCATCCAGGTCTTCCAAATCGCAAGTCCCATTTGACCAACTTCGCGAAACACGAAATGGTCCCTCCCAGCCTGGTCCAAAAGTTCCAGATGGAGTGGATAGAAATTTCCGCAAGACTAGATCTCCTTCTTGGAAACTCCTGGCCTTGACTCGTGGATTGTAATACCGGGTAGCATATTTTTTGTATACAGCGTTACGTACTTCTGCCGCCGACCACTTTTCTTCGAGGAAATCTTTTTCGATCGCAATGGCTTTGTCATTTTCATTCTCATCGTACATACAAACTCTCCATGTTGGATTCTGTAACTCCACTGGTACCATTGCTTCGACGCCGTACGCCATTGTGAATGGAGTCTCGCCCGTGCTTGTTCTGAATGACGTGCGGTATGACCACAACACTTCCGGGAGATCTTTCAACCAGCTTCCTTTTTTCTCTGTCAGGCGAAGTTTCAGCGGCCGCTTGATAATTTTGTTGATAGCTTCAACCTGGCCGTTGGACTGTGGGTGATACGGGGTCGAGTAATACTTCTTGATTCCCCAAGTATTACAGAACTCTCGGACTTTCTTTCCGTCGAATTGTGGCCCATTATCGGTTACGATTGATCGAGGTAAACCGAATCTACAGATCAAAATTTTCCAGATAAAATTGATCATCTTCTCCTGAGTGACTATCACCAGTGATTCGGCTTCGTCCCATTTGGTGAAGTAATCCACGGCAATCACGGCAAACCTCACACTTCCTTTCCCAGGTGGGAATGGTCCGATGATGTCGATACCCCACTTGGCAAACTGCCAAGGACCGTAGACTGCTTTCATCTCTTGTGGAGGAACATGAATGTTGGGGGCGAACACTTGGCATTTGTGGAACTTTTTTGCAAATGAAATAGCGTCTTCTTTCAGGGTTGGCTAGTAATACCCTTGCCTCATGGTTTTGTGTGCCGATGCTCATCCTGCAACATGGCTTCCGCATATTCCCTCGTGTATTTCTTCTAGAATTTCTAATCACTTCTTTCCTGAGACGCATTTGAGTAGGGGTGATGAAAATCCTCTCTTGTACAAATGGCCGTCGATCATCACGTAACGTGCTGCTTGCTTGACTAACCGAACTGCCACCCAAGGATCTTCGGGCCATTCTCCCGAGGTCAGATACTTTCTCAGATCTTTTCTCCAGTAGTCATCTTCTTCGTCCATCTCCTCCTGCCCCCCATTCAACGTTTGATTTATCTGGTAATCAAAGGTTGAAAGATTATCAAGCCGGGTGATGACGACTTCAGTTATCTCCATTGCCCCCTGGCTGGATCCTAATCGAGCTAAAGCATCTGCTTGAGTGTTCTCGAGTCAAGGTATCTATTTAATGTATGCTTGCTGAAACATTGATATCAGATGAGCGACTATCTTCTTGTATCGGATCATGTGTTCGTCTTTGGCTTTGAATTCTCCTCGGACTTGAGAAACTATGAGTTGTGATTCGCCAAAAATCTATACTCTCTTAACCCCGATTGCCAATGCTAGTCTGAGTCTGGCAATCAGCGCCTCGTACTCAGCTTCATTGTTGGTTGCCAGGAAAGCAAATCTTATTGCCGACGTGAACATCTGTCGGTCAGGGCTTATTAAAACCACTCCTGCCCCCGATGCCAAGTTGGTAGATGAACCATCTACATACAGGTGCCACGGATGTTCGAGATCCCTTTTCAGTTCAGATGGATATGTTAGCTCTACAATGAAGTCGGCCAGAGCTTGTCCTTTAATCGCCGTTCTCATTGCGTACGTGATGCTAAATTGACAGATTTCCAGTGACCATTGTAGCAACCTTCCTGCCGTATCAGCGCGATGCAGAATCTGTCGTGGTGGGAACGTCGTGAGTACTTCTACCTGGTGATCATAGAAGTACGGCTGCAATTTGCGTGTGCTCATGACCAATGCATATGCCAGTTTCTCCGTCGGAGAATACCGGACTTCTACCTCATGTAGAGCCTGACTCACATAGTAGATCAGGGAATGAAACTTACCTTCGGCACGTACCAGCACCGAACTTATTGCTACCTTTGATGCAGCGAGGTAGAGATAGAGTTTTTCTCCAGGAATTTGTTTAGATAAAATTTGTGTATTGCCCAGATACTCCTTGATCTGCTCAAATGCTATCTGGCAATCCCTTGTCCACACAAAATTATCCTTCTTCTTCTTCTTCATGGCCTCGAAGAATGGCCGACATTTATCTCCAGAACGCGAGATAAAACTGTTCAATGCAGTTAGGTATCCTGTAAGACGTTGAACATTTTGAACCGAATCAGGAGGCTTCATATCAATTATGGCTTTGACTTTAGTTGGATTCACCTCAATTCCGCGCTGACTGACCAGATATCCTAGGAACTTACCCGAATGGATTCCAAAACTGCTTTTATTCGGGTTCAGTTTCATGTTGTAGGCGCGGAGTATTTGGAATGTTTGAGAGAGATGTTCAAGATGGTCTTCCTTGTGCAAGCTTTTTACGACTATATCGTCCACGTAGACTTCAATTGAGCGGCCGATATGCTCGTCAAACATCTTATTCCCCAATCTCTGATAGGTGGCTCCAGCGTTGATCAAGCTAAATGGCATCCTATCCCAACAGTAAAGATTCCTGTTGGTGTAGAACGCGGTATGCTCCTGATCGTCAGGATGTAGTGCAATCTGATGATACCCTGCAAAGGCATCC
The DNA here is from genome assembly GCA_026898435.1 of Prunella vulgaris. NCBI lineage: Eukaryota > Viridiplantae > Streptophyta > Magnoliopsida > Lamiales > Lamiaceae > Prunella > Prunella vulgaris. The sequence goes on from JAPKLY010000290.1 coordinate 129,652, forward strand.
ATGAAGGTCATGAGCTCGTGCCCTGCAGTGTTATCGACCAGATGATCAATGTGGGGAAGTGGAAAGTTGCCCTTCGGGCAGGCGTCATTCAGATCAGTGAAGTCAATACAGAGTCTCCATGTCCCATTGGGTTTACGAACAAGGACAGGGTTCGCGACCCATTGTGGGCACAAGGCTTCGTGTATCAACTTGTTGTCCAGCAACTTCTTGACCTCAGTTGTTAATGCTTCGTACTTCTCGTGTCCAAATTTTTATCTCTTTTGGCGAATCGGTCGGCGTGCTGGATCTATATTGAGTCGCTGACAGGCATATTCTGTCGGAATACCTGTCATATCTGAATGAGACCATGCGAAAACGTCCAGGTTATTTCTCAAGAAAGTAATCATTCTCGTTCTGAACGGTTCTGGTAGATCAGATCCGATGAAGAGTTCTAGATCTTCATTATCTGGATAGGCCTGGATAGACGTTAACTCTTCCATCGGTGTGACACATTTTCGCTTTTCTTTCCACCTCGGATCCAGAATAGGTCCATCCATGTTTAGTTCATCTTCAATCTCCATCGGTTCACTTTCGAGCCTAGGTTCGAAATCTTGGGTGAGTAGGCATTCATATGGGTGTACGCCCTAGAGATGCCTATCAGGCTCTGATTCCCCTAGGACTTGTACAATTGGATCAGGTACACTCTTTGGTACATGAACTGGGTCATTAACCTCCATTGGTTCCGCTTTCGCTTGGGAAGCACTCAATGTCTCAGGTTCCAGTTCAGCGTCTGGGGGAGGACTTTCGATCATGTGTATGTAGGTGACCGATGGCGCGTTCTGAAGTAAACATTCTTGGGCTTTCTTCTGATCGCCCTTTATTGTGCCAGCTCCGCTTGGTGTCGGGAATTATATATAGTAGTAGTAAGTCGAACCGGCAGCTTTAAAGTCATGTAAAAAAGGTCGACCGAGGAATCCATTATAGGAGGATGGCTGGTCTACAATGAGAAAATCTACTTGCCTCATCATCCTCCTATCGGGATCGTTGACCGATACAAGTTCAACAGATAGACGTATAGTTCCTAGGGGAATAGTGATAGCGTCTCCGAATCCTATAATCCTGTGATTACAAGTCTCAATATAGGATTCGTAGTCCCCTATCTGGTCTAGAGTACTCTTGAACAAAATGTTTGTATATGCTCCAGTGTCGACCAGCAATCTGTGAACTCGTGCATTCATGATGTTCGCGCTAATGACCAAGGAATCATTGTGTGGGGTCATGATCCCTTCAAAGTTTTTCTGTGAAAAAGTCAGCTCTGCAATGGGCTTTGTAGAGGGTCCTACCTCGGTTTCCTTGACCTGGTCAATAGCGCGCAATTCTGCTTTCTTCTGCCTCTTCGACGGAGGTGGCTTTCCATCTGTGCAGCCTCCGGCTCGGCCAACCTCAGGTTCTAAAACATAAACGTCCCACACTGGGCCTGGCGGGGGAAGTAGGGCTTGCTGTTCCTGCCGGCGTCTTGGTCCGGCTCCTTCTTCGTTCTCGTTCTTATTCTCGTTTTCTTCTCCATTCGCCCTTCGATCGGGCACACGCGGTCTTTTTCCAGGGGCTCATTTTACAAACTCTGCCAACTTACCATCCTCGTAAAACCTCCACAACTGCCTCAAGAGATCCTGACATTCGCTTGTGAAATGTCACGTTGCTTGATGATAGGCACAATATTTGTTCCTGTTTGTTCTCCACAGATCCATCTTCAGCTTTCTTGCCGGTGGCAATTTTCCAGTTCTCTTGACCGCGTTGAAAAGCTGGTCAATGGACAGGGTCATCACTTGATTGAGTCTCTCCGCCAACTCAGTTCCCACGAATGATTTCAAGTTATTGGGGGTTCGGTATCTTCCCCCACTCCCTTTGACTGGGGCTGTCGCCTTCGGTGCTTCCTTAACTTCTCCCATGGACTTCTTCAGTTCTTCTTGCATGGCCACATATATCCCGGCCTTATTTCGAAACTCTGCATAAGTTGTCGAACACGCAAGCTGCATTTCTTTCCACAAATCTGATCCTTTCTTCAAACCCACCATTGAGGTGATCACCTTGGTATCTTCGCTAACTGGCTCTTCCTCTAACAAAATCTTGTCGAACCATTCGAGGAATTGTTGATCAGATTCCTCCGGTTCCTGGGCAAGATTCGCCAGTCGATGCTTCAAGATGAAACAGGACGCTGCTCCAGAAAAATGTAACAAAAACTCTCGGCTCAATTGCATGAAAGATGTAATCGATGCAGGAGGCATCGAGGTGAACCATCCGTGTGCATGATCTCCAAGCGTAAGAGGAAAGTTCCTACACTGGGTCGCATCAGACACTCCTATAGAAATCATGTAATCTGTAAACTTGGACACGTGCGCCTTCGGGTCTGATGTTCCTTCATACAGATTAGAGGCCGGGAATTGGATCTTCGGCTGAACAGGTGCCGAATGTATTGCTGCTTATAGGGGTGAAGCTGGGATCTGTATTACCGGGCTGCCTTCTGGGCGTAACGAGACTTTGACCTGAAGGTCTTCGATGGCCTTTTTCATTGATCGTAAGATTTCATACGAAGCCTCTGCACGTCGATGCGGTGGCCGTTCCTCTCGCTCTAGGCGAGGGGAGCCGGACACTCGGTCACTCGGGTGCGACCTCGCTGGAATCATACTTGTCTTGTGTATGCCCCTAGGACCGAGCCTCTCTGTTGCCGGCTAACGTATTCTCTCACGGACTGTGTGTTGCCTCCCTTAAACTACGTCTGGTACTCGGCTGGGTCTCCCTTGGTATACCTCTGGTACCCTGTTAGGTCTCCTTTGGTCCGCTTCTGGAGCTCTACTAGGGGGTCGATAGGCCGTCAGAGGCTAGCCCTGCGACCTGTACTCCCATGGTTCCTATAATCTGCTCTGCAGAGTTCCGTGTCTTGATTAATCCATCATGCTCCGCGCTCTTCCACCTTGTTGGCCTAGTCGGTCTGCCATTTTTTGCCCCAACCGGTCCGTCACCTTCTGTTTCCCGCATTCTTTGCGCCTCCATCTCTGTTCACTGTCAGCCTCGATCTCTGGTGGACCCTGATCGACTCATTGAAGAACGGGCCTCTGATAAGGTTGAGTGCCAGAAGGACCGGCTGCACCCTGCTGTTGCTCTTTCAGCACTCTACAGAGTGCTGTTATGCGGGAGATATCCTCGGGGTTCTGCAGGAATGGGAGCAGTTCAGATAATCCCTGCATATAATTATGTCCCACTTGAGCTGCTAGGATTCCGGTTGGTTCGACTTGTTGTCGACTTCCGGCAGCACCCTGGATTGCCGTTGATTGTTCGGGTGCCGGGGTACTTTGATTCGGCTGATCGTTATTTCTCCCGCGAGATGTCATCCTTGGTTGAGAAATTTCCCTTGACATTTTACGTAATGTCAGCTCCTTTCCACAAAGCAGGTTAAGTTGTTATGCTATTAAACAAGCAAACGGGCGAACAGGTGAAAACAGGTGACCAGCAGTTCTGGCGAACAGCTGAGTTAAGCAGCTGAGCTGAGCAGGTGGAAAACAGGCGACCAAGTGAGCTGGTGGTCCAACAGGCGACTAGGTGTATAAACAGGCGACCAGGTGTGCAAGTAGGCAACCAGGTGTGCAAACAGGCGACCAAGTGTGTAAACAAGCGAGCAGGTGTGTTTTCTTCAAGCCTTCAAGCGAACAGTTTGTGCTCCTTCAAACCTTCAAGCGAGCAGGTTGTGTTCCTTCAATTATTCAAGCGAGCAGCTTGTGTTTCTTCAGGCGAGCAGGTGGTTGATCTTCATCCAAAATCTAAATTTTGCAGTTTCCACTCTAGAATCCAACAAACTCCAGCAACCGGAGGTTCGAGCCCTCCTTTTAGCGCCAAAATGTTAATGAAATCTCCGCTATGGAAGCATTTATGTGGCTTTTAGGTGCGATTTTACTAACAATCGATCAAGAACAGTTTAATGGAACCGCAAAGTGCTTGATTAGTTGAAGATTTTGGCAGAGCTTCGCTGAGGCTAAGAAGACTTGTATTAAAACGTAAATGGAGGCCTATTTATAGGCAAATACATAAGCAGGTGGTGGCATACACTTTGCCACGCTTCTTCTGAAGCTTACACGTATTCCTAACCGCTTAAACAAGATAATTGTAACGGAAAATTGGGTAAAAATGATGAAAATGGGATCCTGGTGATCTTCATGAGAACAGGCGAGCAGCAGTTCATTCCTGGCGACCAGCTCTTTGGGCGAGCAGGTGAGCTGCTCGCCCACTATGAGGATTACAACACCTGCTCGCCTATTATGAGAAAATAGGCGAGCACGTGAGCTAGGCAGGTGGTTGGGCGAGCAGGTGAGCTGTTCGCCCATTCCTCTTTTGCACTGCTGCTCGGCCATTTCTTGCTTGTTTGACGATTCTTCTTTTATTGTATTGATCTTCTTCAACTTTGGCCATAATCATCTTGTTTGATTAGTTGTTTTGGGACACGTCATCCGGTATTCCACTGATTACTTCCTTGATCATCTGGATCAGATTATTACATCAACTGTTCCTGACAACAACATTCTTCTCATCCCTCTTGTTCTTGAAGACCCACTTGGTGCAAATAACATGTTGAAGCCTAGGTCTAACAACTAACTCCCAAACCTGATTCCGCTCAAACTGATTTAGCTCATCATGCATGGCTATGATCCAGTTGGGGTCAGCAAGAGCTTCTTCTATGTTTTTAGGTTCCTGATCAGACAGGAATCAATAAAACATAGCGCTCTCCCCATGGAACAACCTTGTCCTGACCCCCTTATGGATATCACCAATGATATCTGCCAATGAGTAATTAGAAAGTCATGTCCTCCGACTGACTGGAGCACTGAGAGCAGCTTCTGACGTTCCTTCACCTGATCCTAAAATGTTAGTCTCAGTGTCAGGACTTGGAACCTGTTTTCTACGCACTAATGCAGTCTCATCAAACACAACATGAGGCGTTTCTTCCACACAAAGGGTCCAATAGTTGTACACCCTTAAAGCTTTGCTGACTGAGGAGTATCCTAAGAACACTCCCTCATCAAACTTAAAGCTTTCAACTGGTCTTTCCCATTGTTCAGGATGAAACACTTACACAAAATAGGGAAATAGGAGATGTGAGGCTTCCTCTTGTTCCACGTTTCATAGGGTGTCTGATCATGTTGTTTGTTCAGCATAGATAGGTTTTGAGTGTAGCAAGCAGTGCGGATTGCTTCAGCCCAGCACTTCTTGGGCAGTCCAGACTTAGCCAACATGGTCCGGGCAGTCCAGACTTAGCCAACATGGTCCGTGCAGTTTCCTTCAGGGTCCGGTTCTTTCTCCCAGCTACTCTGTTCTGCTGCGGTATCCTGGCTGCAGAAGTCTCATGAGTAATGCCAAGGTTAGTGCAAAAATTAGTTATATAAGAGTTAATAAACTCCATTCCCCGATCTGATCTGATCCTGACGATGCTCAGACCCTGTTTAGTACTCAGTTTCCTGAGTAACTCTGAAAGCTTGACATGAGTCTCCTTCTTGTTCAGCAAGAAAATAACCCATATGTACCTAGAATAATCATCAACAACAACAAGGGTATATTTCCTACCATTAATGCTGACTGTAGTAATCAGACCAAAGAGATCCATGTGCAGGAGCTGTAGCACTCAGTCAGTTGAGAAGGCATCTTTCTCCTTGAATGATGCTTTGCTTTGCTTGTCTTCCTGACATGCTCCGCACACGTGGTATTTTCTTAAAACTTCATTCGGTAGACCCTCTATAACAGAAAGTCGAGAGATTTTGTTAATAATCTTGAAGTTTAAATGACTAAGGCGCTTATGCCAAAGTCAACAGAGTTCGGAGGAACTCTTAGTGACCAAATAAGTTTCACGAGAGCTGCACTAAAAGTCAGCAAAATAAATGTTACCTCTCCTGACACATGAATTAAGAAGCTGCAGTGTAGATTTGTTGTTCACAAGGCATATATTCGAGGTAAACTCTACACTAAATCCGCGGTCACAAAACTGACTGACAGATAATAGGTTATGCCTAAGACCCTCAACATAGGATACATTAGACACTCTAACAGAACCAACAACAAAAGTATCAACCAACAACATAATCCTGATATAGATCATGAAATCCGGTCATGTGCCTGCCACAGCCTGAATCCCGGTACCAGCCCTTCTTCTGATCCTCCCTCCCCTTCTTGCGGCCCGCAGCGACCTGAAAAGAATCAGGCCTCAGGTACCCATCTTGTATTGGGTCCTAAAGAGTCTGCCATACCCTTCGGGATCCAGATTTGTTTAACAATACTGATGACATCAGAAGTGTAAACCTATCTCCTTGAAACATTGACATACACCATTTTCTTTTTCCTTGGTGCTTCGGAAGTTGATGGTGTATGGGTGTCAGCCTGAGGTTCAGGAGCGTTGGATTTCAGCTTGGGGGCAGGGCTCCTGTTCCTTTTTGGCTTGGGTGCAGTGTGCTGAGTGTTGTCCGGGTGAGGGGCAGCTCGATCTTGACCTCTTGGCACACGAGGTCTGGACTGAGTGTTATCGGAATCAGGATTCCATCATTCTTTAGGAGCCACCCGGTCAATCCTTCTCCTAGGAGGATTAGGACGTCCATGATGGGCCTTCTGTCCTGTCTGAGGCTTCTGGACCTCAATATCTCTTGGCTTCGCCTGAGGCTTCCTCTGGCTAGAATTCCTTCTTCCCTGAGTATTCTGAGGCTGAGCCTGAGAAGTACTTGGGGCAGAGTTCGTTGAGGCTTGAGGGTTCCTAGGCTGAGCTTTGGGGTTCCCATGGTCCTTCTTCCTCGACTCCTGGTGAGGAACCTTGGCCTTTCCCTTAGGTTTTGACCCTGATCCCTCAGCCTCTTGTCTAATAGGTTCAGTGGACTGTTTCCCTTTCCCTGAGCCATTATCCTGATAGGCAATACCCTATCTTTTGCCGTCAGTTTGGGCTGGGACAAACAGTTTCTTGGAGTTGCTTCTTGAAGCACCTCTTTTCTTTTTGCCCTTAGTGTTCTTTGAGTTATCATAACCCAACCGTCAGTATGCTGAGTGATAATTGTTAACTCTTCAACCACTAGGGCTGATTTGTGTAACTTCTCCAGCTTTTCCTACAGGTGCTCATTGTCTGTTTTCACGGACTCAATTTCAGTGGTGTACTTAAGCACCAACTGTTGGTCAGCGATTTCCCTAGCAGTCTGCTCAAGACCCAGAGCAGCACGCTCAGCCCTGAGGCGAGAGTACAACTCAATATCAAGCATCTCACACGGGTAGATCCGCTCAACTTCCAGCTATTCCTGAATGAGAAATCGATCAATATCACGAGCGTCATTGACAGAAGCCATGACGACTTTCAGTCGTTCAACCTCAGAAGGAGCTACGTCATTCCTATTACGGGCATGAAACAGCTCTTCCTTAAGGCTTACTAGTCTTAGAGCCTCCTCAGTGTCTCTTACAATCAGAGATTCAGTGAAACGGTCATTCTCACTACTCAGATTTGCATTCACCTCTACTGTGTGAGTATGAGTCTCCTGCAGCCTCAAAAAATTAACCATCAATTGCTCTAACACGAGCCGAAGGTCGAGATCTCTTGTTGAGACTGAGCTAAGTTCAGGTGCGTGATCAGGAGAAGAGGTAGTAGAGCATACTTCATCAACTGCCATCAGGCAGTGGTCATCATACTCCTCATTGGAGAAGAGTTCAGGAGATCGGCGTCCTAGGCCATTAGAATCTGAGGAATCCTCAGCAATCATTGCTCTCCGGTCCTCTCGCTCACGAGCGCTGAGCTCCAGGTAGTCATACTGATAGTGCCCAACCTTCTTGCAATGGTAGCACTGATCTGCATCACTTGCAGCAGATTTGTTAGTATAACATTTACCTTCTGAGTCCCTCCTTCTCCATGATGATCGTTCAGGCTTGGAGCTGGATCTTTTGGGCTCAGCATCATCTCTCCTCCTGGTGCTCTTCTCTTCTCTCTGGTGCTCAAGCTCCTCACGCTCACTCCTGGAATCAGCACCCCTCCTATCTTTCTTCCGGGAGTTGGATCCTTGGCCTGTAATACCTGCGATCCCTAGAGTCAGTATAAAACTTCTTGTACCTACCGAAATTAGAGTTCAGCTTCTTGAATCTCCAAGCCATCAGGCTGTACTCCACAGCGAGTTCGTCCCTGTTCATCTCCTTCAGGGACTTGGATCCTGATCCAGCCTCAGGCTTAGGAGTAGCTTTCAGAGCCACACTCTTTTCCTTCTCAAGCATCCTCATCTCAATCACATCCTCACTGACCTCACCCTTCGTCTTCCTCTTATCAAGATTGAATTCCAGAGCCTCTAACTCTGAGAAGAGGTAAGTGTGAGAGACGTTCGTAAGGTCCTGAGTGTTCTTCCGCAAGACACCTCCCTCTTGGGAAACTCCTTCCCAAGGGTTGCCAGCTTGTTCATCATCTTAATGAACCGAGCTTCCATCTGATCGATGGATTCTCCATTCAGCATCTTGAACGCCTCGCCCATCTCCGCTAGGGCATCCCAGATCTCCTTTCCAGTCTTTAGATATATCAGCCTAATCAAATTCTCATAAGAAACGGTGTGGAGTATAATATTCTTTGCAACATTAACTAGTCCGATTATATAGTGTGGAGTATTCTAAGCATGCTCAGGTCAGGACTCACTCAGTGAAGGGCGTGTGTAACCTGAGTAATTGGACTGAGTATCATCATTACTGATATTTGTAAGTCCTGAGAGAAATGGTTACATGTGCAATGTACAATTAGCATTTATGCCAACTTCTGAGGACAAAAGGAATGTCAGCAACTCCGTATAAAGACAAACATTTATTCTGAGTAAAGAACGAGAGACTCAGAGTTTTAAATGTACGAGGAACCACAAAGTCAAATTGATAAACTAGCCGTTGGATAAACAGCCAGTGAGAAGTCGACACATATGTACGGAGACTACACAGCATTTAATGCGCCTCAGACTTATAGGCGACGGATCAGAGTATTTCCATACTCAGTATGGGAAAGCCAAATCATGTACAATCACTGTCTGCACCTACCTAATATAGGAAGATTTGAAAAGATCTCCTCCAATGGATCTTTTCAAACCTCCCTATAAATACAGATTGCCTTGCACCCATTTAAGGTTACGGGAAATTTCTAAGCAAGAAATGTCCAATATCCCAAGTGCTCAAAGCAAACTATAAACAACACTCTGCAACTCCCTAGTGTTGTAGTAGGAATCAATATGTATATTGCTTAGAGTGATAATCCTCATTCTTAAATTTGTTTTGTTAGAGAGGATTATCATAACCGTAGTTGGAAACCAGAAAACCAAACCTCTCAGTGTGTGAGAAGGTTGGTGGGAAGGACTGGGACTAGTAAAACGCCCAGTGGTCGAATTTCTTAGAGAGGAAGGAGGCTATTCGTGCACCTTAGCATGTTAAAAACAAGCTCCGATCCTTAGTGGAAAAGGATCACTTTCTATAAAATCAGGTCGTGGATGTAGGAGTTGGTTATCTCTGAACCACGTTAAAAACTCCCCTTAGTGCTAATTTATTTATTGTTCAGGATCATAATTTTCACACACATTAAACTTAGCATTCAGCATAAGTTTTACAATTTCAGGAGAAACTAGTTCTCCTAAGCATAATCAGTGCACCAGCCTTAACAACTATTTTCTAAGCAAAATGGAAATCAGTTTTCAGGAACTAAAAGGAGTAGAAATTTTAAGGCCTCACTTCCACACGTAACTCTAACTTACTGAGATAGCTATCCAACTGACTAGCTTCCTGAGCGGTCAGTAGGTGGGTTATCTCTCTACTGAGCTTTCGAGAGCACAACACTCAGACTCAGCCTATTTGTCTCCTGACTAATCAGTACTTGCTATCCTTGAGACCATCAGTTCAGTGAGTGTTGGTCCCAAAGGCAGGTTTTAGAGTAAGAAAGCCCTAAGTCAAGTCTAGAAGGGGGGGGGGGGTTGAATAGACTTGAAGGGTTTCAAAACCTTTTTCAATTTTAGGCTTATTTTAAAAACAACAGACAACTAAGGGAGTATCTGGTTTTGAAAATTGTGCATTGCGTGTTTGAGTGCGGAAACATTTTAATGAAAACTCATTTGGTGATTTGTGCACAGATAAGAACAGAAAATAAAGAAAGCGAGACACAAGGGATTTATAGTGGTACGGACAAAAAGGTCCTACTTCACTCTCCACAATCCAACTGGAATTGTGGGGCTCTCCACTAACTTTTCTCACTCACTCACTCACAAACTTTGAGAGTACTACTCTCTTACATTCAGTTAATGTTTTAACGGCAATCGACTTCTAACAGCTTCTACAAAGTTTACAGAAGATAAGTATAAAATAATGGGTTGAGTGTGAGTGAAGATTTTGACAAAGGTTCGGCAAGCTTAAAACGCGTGTAGATCAATACCTGAAATCTTCACTGACACTCTTATTTATAGATCCAAATAACTAGCCATTGGGATTGACTAGAGATTCGAGATCCTATAATCTTGGAATCAATCAATCATATGGATTTATTTAATTCCCTTCTTGATTCCTGGAAGTCTTCGCGATCTTCAATCAATCAAGTTTGTCCACTTGATTGATTGATCTTCTATTCTGGGAATCCCTTCTTAGTCGCAAGTCATCCCTTAAAGTGATTCCGAAGAATCTGGGCGGAGCACAAGACTCCAGTTGTTCTGTCTCCTCAGCTGGTGTATTGGTCTGCTGATACTCGGACCTCAGCTGATGTGCACCTTAGCTGATCTTCTGGACCTGGTCTGGAATTCTTGATCCTTGGTCCTTGTCTTGTCTGCGACGTGGTCAACTGATCTTCTGATATCAGCTGATCTTCTAGTATCAGCTGATCTTCAGACATCAGCTGATTTGACTCTTCTGATGTTCTACTTCAGATATTCCAATGTCAGCTACTCAGGTCTTCTGTCTTCTGGATCCTGCTAAGTTTTCGAGGCCTTAGCTGATCTTCTTCTCTATGATAGCCTTGGATCTTCTAGGCAGCAAGGTTGATTCCCCCTTACTAAAACCTATCTAATCCTAACAATTCATCAGCAGAATAACAGGTTCAGCTGGTCCTATTACAAGCTGATTGGTTTAACATATCATCAAAACATCTAACAATAATATCCTAACAAATTCCCCCTTTTTGATTATATCAAAACCAACTCAGCTGATCTCAATAGATAAGCAAATTTAAATCAAGATCAAATAGGACAGAAAAGAAGATCTTTAAATAAGATCCATTAGACAGAAAGATAAAGAGCAACTGACAACAAGAAGTTGTCTGATAAATAAAAACATCATTAAACAAAAGAAGAGTTACAAAAGATATGAACCCTGACCTCAGCTGACTCAGCTGGACTATTACACAAGTGATCTTCTGCTATCACTTGGCACCTGCATCCAGTCAAGGAACCTCTTCTCAATGGCCTTTAGAGAAGCAACTGACGTATCTGGAAAGGTTGGAAGAAATCGAGTCACCATTTGCATCCATATCTTTCGGATTTCTACCCAATCGATCTTTCCACTATCATCAGTTGGTGTGGGACAATACTCCAACTCAGGCTGAACATCCACTTTGAGCATAACTTCAGGAACTGCCTTGAAGAAAAATGGAAAATTCTCCTTCAGCCAATCCTTGAACTCTGCATTCTTCTCTCTTTCTCCTCTTGTGTCTTCTCCTCTGAGGACATAGAAGTGAATAAAGGTCCTTGCCTTTATTGTCCTCCAGAGACCAACATGCTCGATAGACAGGTCCTTGTAAAACCAATCAATTGGGCCATCAACTAGAGGATCATTGTGGTCTCTTACATATTTTCCACCCATGGGTCTCTTGGACTGAGAAGCCACTCTTCCTTCCTTCTTCAGTCTCCTCTGATAGCGCCTTTCCAATTGATCATTCATTTCGTGCTCGTGCCTCTTGTTTCTCTCCTCTGGAGTCTCCTTCTCAGCTAGCTGCAGTTCTTTGGCAAGCTTCTCATCGAGCTCAACATTTTTTATACGCTTCTAATTTTCCCTTGCTTCAACATCTTCTTCTTGCCTCTGAATAGCCTCAGTCATCTTCTTATCTCTCATCTCCTAAGCTCTCTATTGTGCCAGATTTTGAGTATTAACATACTCTTCAACGTTTTGGATCCTGGCTGACAAAACACCATTATTTTCCATCAGCAGAGCCTTCAGGGAGGCCATCTTAGCCTTTAGAGAGGCAGTCTCAGCTTGCAGTGCAGCAATATCAGTTGTTCTTCTCTTCCCCCTTTTTGATATTATCAAAAGTAGACGAAGAGGGAAGTGAAGTAGGAATCTTCTCAACAACAGCTCTGAGGTCAGCTTGACCATCCTTGCATTCTGCCACTTCTTTCTCCAGATTGGAAGTGAGCAGTCTGATCTTCTCTGATTCAGCAGAGAATGAGGCATTTGCATCATCCAGAAAGGCCTTGGCATCTCGTTCAATCCTCTTGCGAGTAAAGAACAATTCTTTTCTTGTGACATATAAGCTATCTTCAAGAGCATCCCGTAGCTTGTTCCGGTGGTCCAGCAACACTTGATGAACATGCTTCTCAATAAGAGAAGGAGCAGCAGACTTGGCCGCTAGCAGAGTGGCCTTGACTTCCCTGATATGATCATCAAAATACGCTTTTATCTTATTTAACATATCAGAATTCACCTGATCATCTTGTGTGATGGTGAAGTTCTCTACTGGTGGGATGAATTCAGAGTCCACCGTTTCTGGGCAGTCCAGAGCCACTCCATCTTTGAGCAGCAGAGCCCAAGCCACTTGGCAAAGACCCTCAGGATTTGTGAACCTTGACGATATCTTAAGACATGTTTCACACCATTCCAATGTCTCCTCGTAGGGGAGGCACTAAACCTAGCAAGTAAGTTCACTGCAAAGGCAATATCCGGCCTAGTGCAGTTTGCAAGATAGAGCAGTGCGCCAATCGCACTAAGATAAGGAACTTCAGGTCCTAATAGCTCTTCGGTATATTCTTTAGGTCTAAATGGGTCCTTTTCCACTTCGAGGGAATGGACAGCCATTGGTGTATTTAGTGGATGAGATTTGTTGGTCCCGAAACTAGTATAATCAGTGTATGGGGGGATACACTAATGTCAGATTTTTCTGAATATTCAGAAAAATGCTCTTACACTCTCAGTCAGGAAGATCCTGAAGT
>JAPKLY010000290.1:142839-157453 GCA_026898435.1 Prunella vulgaris
AGAGCATTCAGCTCAGCCTGATAGTTTATTCAGCCCAGTATGTGTAACCGTTCTGCTTTGGACTTACATGAGTCAGATAAACTGACTCAAGGCCTAAGTCAGGTCTTACGAGCATTCAGCTCGGCCTGATAGGTTACACTTACTCTTCATTGACTAAGTTCTATCCTGAGCATGCTTAGTGTACTCAGTAGAAACATCAGTCAATGGTATTCCGGATGGTCTTCAGGATGGATTTTCAGACTTCGGTCTTCAGCTTCAGTTTAGGCAATCTTCAGTAAGACTGACTCTGACCTTCTTCAGGGTGAGTTGCACATTGGACTTCAGTAAATTGGGTCGACTTCAGTCTTCAACACGTTCCCCCTGAACTGAATCCCTAACCTAACTATCCTGAACTAGACTATCCTGAACAACTATACTTAGGCAAATTCATCAGGGGTTTTGGGATCTAATCAAAATATTAAGATTATCCCAACAAGATTTAATTATGTTGAATCTCTCCAACACTTTCTTTAAGTAGGTTGACTGGTGTATATAAATTCCTTCAGGGAAATGCTCGATCTGCAGGTCGAGATAAAACTTAGTTTTGTATAAGATTTGTCATCTTGAATTTAACTTTTAAGATTGAACTAGCTTCTTCAATCTCTTTCCTTCTTCAGGAGGAATTCACTAAGTCGATTAAATTATATTCGACTTTATTGTTTTAAATCATACAATGATCTTGACAGTTTACAAACTGCGATTTTAACCATTCCTCTTCTGGGAATTTTAAATCCATCAGGGATTTTTTATATAAATATCGGAATCTAATGATCCGTATAAATATTTTTCAATGTCCATCAACTGCATTTCTTAATTAATTTAACTGTCATTGATATACGGCGGAACTTTATAATATTCACAACAGGAGAATATGTTTGATCACATCAAACTCAATAATGGGTCTTTACGAAAAACCCTTAAGCTATTAATCTCGCTTTGTATCTCTCAACTTCATTATTTCATTTTGTTTTCGTATAAATACACATTTATATCCTTCAGGGATAAAATATTTAGGGGGTATGTACGATAGAACAAAATCCTTTATTTATTTTGCGAGTCTAGCTCTTCCATATTTGCTTCTTTCTATTGTATCTAATCAAAGTGTTTCGCACACTCAATTTAGTTACTGGATCCAGATTTTAGAAAGAGCAACTATGGGTACGAATATGTTGTCGACAACAATTATATATTTATCTCCTGTATTTATTTATTTTAAGATTCACATAAACCATATCTCCATCATTTCCCAAAATATGTATTGATCTAGGTGTTCCGCAATCCTAGTGTTTTGATTGCTATGTGCACATACTTTTTACTAGGATTCTCATCTCCAGGACGAATCTCTTCTGAAGATTTCAAGTGTGACTGAATATTTTATTAGCATTAATATACCATAGTTTTGTGTAAGGAGGTCCATTACGCTTCTGGCGTATAAGGGCATCAATGTTATTTGATTTCATACTATTTGAAGTCACTTCATTATAATCAATAATGCATTTGAAAATGCATTTGGCTGATTACTTGCTAATTATTGCAAGTTTATTTTCTTTTGAACTTCCGGTTCAAGTTTGACTAGTGCTTATGTCGAAATATTTGAAGATCATTTTCTTTTAGAAAAGTTTCTCGGCATTCATTAAATTTTGATTTCTAGTCTCCCCCTAATATCGAGAAAATGATCTTCATTAAAAGTGCAGTTAGCGAACCGGGCCATAAAATGATTCCCTATCAAAGGCTTTAGGTATTTCAAGATAGATTGAGATATAAAATTAATGTGTATACCTAGATTCCTTTGCGGCCCATTGAGGTACGCTTTAAAAGTAATATCGATATATACTGCACAACTAAAAAAATTTCGCGGAAGGGAAATGATTTTTATTTTCGACACACTAATTGTAAAAAGGGAGAAGTATTTTTATGCAGTAGGTCAGATTTAAACTACATGTAAAAAATTTATGCCCCAACATGCAGCAGCTAAGTTGGAATTTCTATAATAACTGTCTAGCGATAATTTTGATGCATCATATTAGTGATTCAGCTAGATCATTCTGGATGTGGACTTAATGGACTTAAACACATATAAGTCCATTGTGTAGAAAAACTAATTATGGTCATAATTTGATAAATAGTCCGGATAATATATCTGTAGTCCACAAATAATCTCCATTAAAAACACATTAATAAAGTATAGGAGATTTTATTCCAACATTAAAATAAGATAGTCATTCAATAAGTTTACCTAGACATGTCTCAAATAAATGTATTGTAGAAGAGTTTATGTTATGTGGCATAGTATAACTCTTTTCTTTTTAAAAAATCTGACAAATTATGTTATATTTTGGATTGGCAAATCGTTGATGCTATAACTTGAAATGAATCTAAATTAGATTTTAAGACCACTCTTCATCTCTTCAAGAGATTGAATGCAACTAGAATGAAGGGGTCTTCCACACTTCAGGCGTCCTTTAGATTCATTAGCATCTAATATTGTATCTTTCATAATAATTTTCTTTACCGGAATATTTTTATAAATATGTGCTTTGGTAACTCTTCTAGAGTTATTAAAGGTCCGGTAATATATGATTAAGATACATAGCCATATATCTCTACAAATTAATTACTCATTTTCTTTAAAGTTGTGGACTCAACTTTAAAAGAATTTTTTTATTGTACATGCCCATGTTTGCTTCAGGCAAACAAATATAATAAGATTCATTTAAAGGACATTCGATCTCAACCATCTCAATCATTTTCTTGGCCTTTCCCATACTTTAATCGATCAATTTATGTCATTGATAGTTTTCATTAAATAATCCTTCAGCGATTTTCATAAGTAATATTTACTTTTTCTCATTCTAATTGAGATGATTGTTGATGAAATAACTTAATCCAGATGCTCAAGGAAGTAATTAACGTAATCCCGGGTGACGTGTCCTAAAGATGATGAATCAAATGGAAAGAGATCACTAGAGGGAGGTGGGGATGCAGCTAAATTATGCAACAGTACCACCTGCTTGCCACCTATAGCACATAGGGGCGAGCAGGTCATTAAATTTATGGGATAGGTGAGCAGCTCACCTGCTCGCCCAACCAGCTGCTCGCCTCCTAAGGTATCTTTTAACTAGCTGCTCGCCCCCCTTGAAGATGATCGCCAGAGCTCCATTTTAACTATTTTTTATCGATTTTCTGTTGTAATTATCTTATTTTGCATGCAAAGGACGTAAGCTTATTAGAAAGTGTAGCATTTTCCCAGCCACCTCCTGCTTGTAAAAACACCTATAAATAGGCCTCATATTCAGAAATAGAATAAGTTTTTCGCTGCTTTAATGAAGTTATGCCGAAATCTTTCCAGAATGTTCAACTTGCAATTCCAGTATGCTCAATTCGATCCACTGTTAATGGAATCACATTTGGAAGCCACATATAAATCTATATTCTGAATATTTCATTAACAATGATGTAAAATGATAATTTATCTTTGTCTTCTGGACAAGAATAAATTTAAAAATTTATTATAATAGTCCCAATAAATATAAAAAATATCACGAAATGAATCTCATGTTGAAAACTCAAGTCAAGTGTTCTAATCTTTAAGGGCAAGTTTTAGTTAAATTTTATAAGTAATATTGGACATTTGATGTAATGTCTTTGTCAAAATCTGCTTCCGACAGATTGGTATAATGTGATTCATCTTGATGAGTCTTCCCCTTTTTATCTCTTAGTATCCGCTGATAAGCATCCACTAGATGTTTTGGAGTACGGCACATGCAAGTCCAATAGTCATCGCATCCACACTTATGATAGATTTGTTTATTATGAAAATGTGAGCTTGATTGGGGCGTAGGACATTTTTGTATTTTGTTAACCATCACCCCGATGTCGGCCTCATCCCCTATCACGGCCTCGACTTCGAGTCGATACGTGGCCCATATTCGCATCAAATTCCCTTTTCACGTCTACGCACTCTAAAACTTTTCCCAGCAGTAGCATGTGCTTCTGGCACTGCTTGTGAGCCAACTGGTCTTGAATTATGATTTTTCATAAGCAGTTGGTTATATTTTTCTACAAATAAAAGTGCAGATATCAGCTCAGAGTGGGAGGTACAGCTTGGCCCTATACTGCTGTTGGAGTACAAGGTTATTTATGTGGAGTGTGGATAAATTTTTTGAAGTAACTCACCATATTGGGCTTGGGAAAAGATCACAATAGTTTGTTGTTGGAAACGATCCTCCAGGGATTTTCCAGGGATGTTCAAAAAATAATAGGATCCTTTTCGGTGAGGTATTCATTTTTGAGATCTTGGTTGAGATGATGCCTTAAAAAAATCAGAGCTCTTGCCTTCTAGGCAGGTGTGGATTTTAATCCTTGTATTATGGTGTCGTGTTTTAAAAAAAAATTAGGCGGGCTAAGAGTACTAAAAATAATTTGGCCAAATAATTAGGGGGTATAAATTTGGGCTTGAATTTTATTACTAATGCATGACCTTTATTAATGGGGCTTCGGGCACAAAAGATGGCAAAATAAAGTTTCCTATTTATTTATAAAATAATCGGGCTCAATCCATAAATAGTCCAAATCTTAAAATTAGGCCCTTAAAAATAGTCCACGAATTATATTAATGAGCTTCAAGCCCAAAAATTATTATTAGTAATCTGAACTTCAGGATTTTATTATTAATATATGAGCTTTATTCACAGGCTTCAGGCCCATATAATATTAATAATAAAGGTCTACAAAAATATTACCAGCAATTTGGGCTTTATAAATTTATTAAAAATTAGACCCTAAGATAATTAGAGTCTATGAATTTTAATGATGAGCTTCAGGCCCAATACAAATGGAAACACAAAGGTGCCAATTTAATTACAGAACAGTTCATGACATTTTATTAATGGGTGTTGATGAAATAATCTAATCCAAGTGCTTAAGGAAGTAATCAGCGGAATACCAGATGACTTGTCCCAAAACGATAAACCAAGCATGAAGAGATCACATAAAAGAGGTGCTGATGCAGCTAAAACCAATGAGAATCGATAAAGAACAAGAAGAATCCTTTGCCGAGCGAAAAATAGGAGAGTAGCAACATAAATGGGATAGGGGCGAGCAGCTCACCTGCACGCCCCACCACCTGCCCAACTGAACCTACTCGCCCAAAAGCACATAAGAGGCGAGCAGGTCTTGCAATCTTTGTGATGGGCGAGCAGGTGACCTGCTGGCCCAACTACCTGCTCGCCCTCCTATGGCATATCGGAGGCGAGCAGGTCATGTAATTTAGACAACTCACCTGCTCGCTCAATTACATGTTCGCCCGTTATAATAAGCTGCTCGCTATCCTTGAAGTTGATCGCCAGAGCCTCACTTTTACGATTTTTAGTCTATTTTTCGTTGTAATTATCCTGTATAAACGGTTAGGGACACATGTAAGCTTCTCACGAAGCGTGGCAAGGAATTTGCCACCACCTTCTTTTAAATTCGCCTATAAATAGGCCTCTAATTTCATAAATAAATGAGTTTTCTCTGTCTTTGCGAAGCTCTGCTGAAATCTTTCCAGAAATATTAACTTTGTAATTCCAATAAACTGAATTCAATTGGCTGTTAGTGAAATCGCACTCTTAAGCCATATATAAGCTTCTTTTGTGGAGATTTCATTAACAGTTTGGCGCTAGAAGGAGGGCTCGAACCTCAGTTTATTGGATTCTGTTAGATACTGGAATGAAAATTGCAAAATTTGGATTCTGGAAGAAGTCATGAAACTTGCCCGCTTGAAGGAAAACTAGTTGGTCGCCTGCTTGCTTGAAGGAGACTAAGATGTTCGCCTCTTACCCAAGAAAAAACACTACCTGGTCACCTGCTCGCATGTTTATTTGTTTAACAACATATCAGCTTAACCTGCTTGGTGGATAGCAGCTGACATTACGTAAAATGTCGCGGGAGGTATCTCAACCAAGGGTGACATCTCACGGGAGAAACAATGATCATCAAAATCAAAGAGCCCCAACTCCTGAATTATCAACAGTAGTTCAGAGAGTCGTAATAAACAGATAACAGACTAAACACATTGGAGTTCTGGCAGCTCAAGTGGGTCAGAACTACATGTAAGGATTATCTGAATTGCTACCATTCTTACAGAACCCTGAAGATATTTCACCCGTGACGGCTCTTTGCAAAGTGCTGAAAGAGCAACAGTAAGGTGCAGCCGGTCCCTTTGGTACACGACCTGAGCCAAGACCCATTTTTCAACGAGCTGATCAGCGTCCACCAGAGACTGAGGCCGAAAGCGAACAAAGGAGAAGACGTGAAGAACGTGGGAAACAAAAGGTAACAGATCATTTGGGCAAAAGATAACTGGCCGATTGGGCCCACAAGGTGGAAGAGCGTGAAGCATAGTGGACGAATATAGTCATGGAACCACACATAGCAGGCCTGCGGAGCACCGAGATTACAGGTCACATGGACAACCCATATCGGCTTCTCGGCCTCCGAGTAGGGTACCAGAAGCAGACCAAAGGAGATAACTGTCGGTTCGAGAAAGGCGACGTTGGCCAGTGGCGGAGAGGCTTGGTCCTGAAGGTGTACAAAATGCCAGTAAGATTCCAACGAAGTCACACCTGAGTGATAGAGTGTCTGGCTCCCCTCACCTACGGCAAGAGGAACGGAATCCCAACCTCAATGAAGAATCTTACGATCAATGAAGAAGGCCATTGAAGACCTTCAGGCCAAGATGTCATTGCGCCCGGAGGGTGACTCAGTTATACAGATCCCAACCTCACCCTTATCTGCAGCAATACTTTCAGCACCTGTTCAACAGAAGATCCATTTCCCGGCTTCTAACCTGTATGAGGGAAACTCTGACCCGAAAGTACATGTATCCAAGTTTACGGATTACATGATTTATATGGGAGCGTCTGATGCGACCCAGTGTAGAAATTTTCCTCTCACACTTGGAGATCTTGCACACCGATGGTTTACCGCGATGCCCCACGCATCAATAACTTCTTTCATGCAACTGAGTCGGGAGTTCTTGTTACATTTCTCTGGAGCAGCGTCGTGTTTCACTCAAAAACATCGGCTGGCGAATCTTGCCTAAGAAACCGAGAAATCTGATCAGCAATTCCTCAAACAATTTGACAAAATCTTACTGGAAGGAGAGCCAGTCAGTGAAGACACGAAAGTGATTACCGCGATGACAGGTCTGAAGAAAGGATCGGATTTGTGGAAGGATATGCAACTTGCATGTCCTAAAACCTATGCAGAGTTCCGAAATAAAGCCGAAACATATGTGGCCATGCAGGAAGCATTGAGAAAGTCGATGGGTGAAAATAAGGAAATTCCGAAGGTGGCAGCCAAGAGAAGTAGGGGAAAATATCAAACCCTAGGAAATTTAAAATCGTTTGAAGTAGTCGAATTGGCAGAAAAGCTTAATCAGGTCCAAACCGTATCTGTTGATGAACTCTTCAATGGAATCAAAGGAAGAGGGGTTTTGGCACCGGCAAGAAGACTCAAGTAGATCCAAAAAGGAACAAACACGAACAAATTTTGCGCCTATCATTAAGCCGCAGGACATTTTACAAGTGAATGCCAAGATCTATTGAAGCAGTTATTGAGGTTTTATGAAGAGGGCATATTGTCCGAGTTTGTAAAGGGAGCCCCTGGGAAAAGACCACGTGCGCCTGATCCAAGGGCGAATGAAGACAGCAGTGAAGGTAAGGACGACGAAAGAGCCGGTCCGAGGCACCGGCGAAATTATCGTGCTCCCTCCCCCGCCAGGACCAGCGTGGGAGGTTTTGGTGATAGAACCTGAGGTTGGCCGTGTAGGCGGATGTACAAATGGGAGGCTACCTCCGGTGAAAAGGCAGAAAAAAGCCAAAATTCACGCTATTGACCAGATCAAAGAAACTGATGTGGGACCCTCTACCAAGCCTACTGCAGAATTGGCATTCTCACAAAAGGACCTGGAAGGAATCATAACCCACACAACGATTCCCTAGTCATAAGCGTAAACATAATGAATGCACGAGTTCACAGACTATTGGTCGACACTGGAGCATATACGAACATTTTGTTCAAAAGTACTCTAGACCAGATAGGGGACTTCGAATCCTACATTGAAAATTGTAATCACAGCATTATAGGATAGGGGTCTTCGAATCCTACATTCAAAAGTTACTATTCCCCTAGGTACAACACGTCTCTCTGTTGAACTTGTATCGGCCGACGATCCCGATAGGAGGTTGACGAGGCAGGTAGATTTTCTCGTTGTAGACCAGCCATCCTCCTATAACGGGTTCCTCAATCGACCCTTTTTGCATGAATTTAAAGCAGCCTGTTCAACTTACTATTATTGTATAAAATTCCCAATACCAAATGGAGCCTGCACAATAAAAAGTGATCAAAAGAAAGTCCGGGAATGTTTACTTCAAAATGCACCATCGGTAACTTATATACATACGATTGAAAGTCCTCCTATATGTACTGATCTGGGACCTGGGATGTTGGTTGTTTCCCAAGTTGAAGCAGAACAAATGGAGGTCGATAACCCAGATCACGTACCAGAGAGCGTACACAATCCCGTTGTACCAATCCTGGCAGAATCAGAGCCTGAAAGGCATTTCGAAGGCGAACACCCAGACGAATGCCTTCTCAGCCAAGATTTCAAACCTAGACTCGACTGTTAACTTGTTGTTCCCAAAATGAGTATAAATCAGTGTATGGTAGGAATACACTGATGTCAGATTTTCCCGAATATCTCAGGAAAATGCTCGTTCAAACTTAGTCAGGAAGCTCCTGAATTGTTTAGTTAAACTGATGGTCCTTAGGGGCAGTAGGGACGGATCAGCAACGAACCAAATAGGCTAAGTCAGAGTTGTGCTCTCAGAAGCTCAGTAGAGATAACAAACCTACTGACCGCTCGGAAGCTAGTCAGTTGGACTACTATCTCAGTAAGCTCAGTTTAGTGCGGAATGTGAGCCCTTAAGTTTTTACTCATTTTAGTTCCTTAAAACTTATCAGTTTGCTTAGTGAAAACGTGGTTAAGGCTGGTGCACAGTTTTACAGATCAGGATGAAGGGTCAATCCTGATGGTTTTCAAAACAACGCAAGTATGCTTCAGTTTAATATGAATGACAGTTATGATCCTGAGTAAATAGTAAATCAGCACACAAGGGTCTTTTTAACGTGGTTCGAAGATAACCAACTCCTACGTCCATGACCTGATTTAACAGGAAGCTATCCTCAAAACCCTAAGGATAGGTACTTGGGTTTTACGTACCAAGGGACACGAATAGCCAACTTCCTCTCTTAGGAACTGACCCCTTGGCGTTTTACAAGTCCCAGTCCTTCCTACCAACCAACTCACAACCTGAGGGGTTTGGTATTCACGTTTTTCAACTATTGTGTATTGATCCCTCTAACAAATCAATGCTAAGGATGGGATCAATACTCTAAGCAAAATACAGAAAAGATTCCTACTACAACACTAGGGAAATTTAAAGTTTCAGAGTGTGGTTCAAAGTATGCTTTGAGTGCTTGGAATCTTGAGAGCTTTCTCTTGGAAATTTCCCGTTAGCCTTGAATGGGAGCAAAGCCTTCTGTATTTATAGGGGAGTTTGAAATAGATCTGTTGGAGAAGATCCATCTCAAACCCTCCTATTTTCGGTAGGTTCAGGTACTGGTTGTCCTTGTCTGACAATGACCATACCTACTATGGCAAAGTTTTTGATCCGCCGCCTGCACCTCTGAGAAGCATTAAATGCGCTCACTCTTTGTTCATACGTGTCGCCTTCTTACTGGTCGCTTGTTCAACGACTAGTTTGTCAGCATTGACTTTACTGATCCTCGTACAATTATAACTCTGAGTCCCTCGTTCTTTACTCAGCATAATGTTTGTCTTATGTTGGAGACTCTGACATTCTTTCTGTTTCATCAGACTTCCATTTTCACGTGTAACCTTTGGGTCTCAGGACTTACAAGTATCAGATTAACTGATACTAAGTCCAAGTCAGGACTTATGAATATCAACAAGACGCTCAGCCTGATCAAGGTTACACTATGCCTTCACTGATAGAGACTTCCCTGAGCATGCTTAGTCTACTTAGTTCTGTCAGGATCAGTGGTCTTCTTCAGGATGGCTTCTAGGCAGCTTCAGGACTCTTTCTAGGTTTTTCAGGTTGCAGCTTCAGGTTGACCATCTTCAGGACGATCAACACCTTCAGGGTTGGAGATGCCTCAGACTTCAGTGACGTCACCATCAGTCTTCAATGTTCAACACATTCCCCCTGAACTGAATACCTGTGAATACAAAAATCTATTCTAACCTATCTATCCTGAGCCTATCATCCTGATGAACTATACTTAGGCAAATTCATCAAAGGGTTTTGGGATCTAATCAAAACACTCATATTGTCCCAACAATTTCCCCCTTTTCGATGATGTCAAAACCCTTAGAAAAAAAATCCTACCATCTAAACAATTTACTGATAACTCAGTATTCAGTTCAGGAACCTATATCAGGTCCTTAGTTTTATAAGATGGAAATAGGAACGGGTTAGTACAGTTCTTGATAAAGAGCAGAAAAGTAAATCAGGAGTCAACGAGATGTTGTCTCAGGAATGTAAATAGTTTCATTGATATAAAAGTGAAGTACATGGAGTCCTAAAACTATTACAAAATAATGTCCCTGAAACACAGATCTTTATCCTACTCTTTAGTCTTCATCATCCCACTTCATCAAGGTCAGTCCATACTTCGCCAGGACCCTCAGCTTCACACCATGGAATTGTTCAGCATCCTCAGTAACACCGTTGGTCTGAGCCGCCATGGCGATTTCAGCTTGAATAGCAGTACGGTTGAGGTGATGATCGGCGGTATGTAGATTATGTTTTCAGAGGCTCTGATCTGATATCCTGCTCTGTCAGCATATTTGACGATCTCAGCCCATAGGTCAGGATATTGAAGGGTCATCCACTCCATGAATACAACATTCTTATCATGGCCCTCGCACATCAGCCAATTCCCATAAACATTGTACTTCTCCACAAATTCTTTCTTGATCGGAACCCAAGTCTGATTGAATTGTGGTGGAATGAAGTTGTCTACATACTCGTACAAGAAAGGTCCTGCCGGCTCACCAGAGACTGCCTTCTTCTTCTGACCAACAGTCTTCTTTTTCACTGCACTAGGTTCAGGTTTCTTCTTCTCAGTTTTCTCCTTCTCCTTCAGGGCATCCAGCTGTCCCTTAAGTTTCTCAATCTTTTTATCCTGAGACCTAACCTTCAGTGCAGTTTCCAAAGTCAACTGTTTCTGCATCTTCTTCGTTACTACCAAGGGATGACCAGGATAAATTTGCTCTTCACATTCCTCCAAAAGATCTTTCACTTCTTCAGAAGTTGCCGGTTTTCTTTTCTTCTGATCCTGAGTGCGAATTTCAGAATTAGTGGCCTTTCTCTTCTTCGGAGTGTTAAACTTTGGATTTTTCTTTCCTTCCCCCTTTTTGACAGCATCAGGGGAGTCCTCTTCCTTATCTAATTTTACCTTGATGTCATCGATAAGGATCCCCTGAGAAGCAGCTTGGTCAGATACCACTTTCAGGTCAGAAGCCAGTGCATCATTCATCTCCGCTCTGACTATGCTTTCAGACAGGTGATTGTCGAATTTTGACTTCATGGTGACCAACTCCTTCTTTTGACTGGAACACTCAGTCATCAGATTGGAGTAGGACTTCTGCCATACTTCATCAGAACTCTTCAAGGTCTCACTGATCCTCCTCAGTAGAGACGCATCCTCTGTCTGGGCTTCTTCCCTAGCCACTTCCCTGACCTGGGCCACCTGCCCCTTCAATGCCTCAGCAATCAATTCCCTGATCCTCCCATCCAAGCCGCTGAGAGCTAAGTCTATTGCACTTTGCACATGGCCAGAGATTGTGGAAAGTTCAGTAGATCTTTGATTCTCAATGCGCAGGAAGCGATCAGAGTCTTCCTTCCTTGCATCCGAGAATTTTTCCGCCAACATTTTATATTTTTCATGTTGTCGGTAGATCTTGCTGATAATGCTCCTTCCCATCAGTGAAACTCCCACTGAGATGGTCCAGTTCCTCCTCTTTCTCCTCCTTGTGGTCTTTTGGGGAACCAAAATTGGGGCCTCTCCTGGAGCCTCAGCAGTCCCGACCCCGGGGAGTGCTTCATCGGCCGGTGCAACTGGTCCAGAGCTTGCACCTACCCCTCCAACTGGAACTACCGCCAGTTCCATGGAAGGGTTGGGTTGGGGATTGTTGGCTCGAACAACCTTGATAAAGTCATCTTTAGTAATCACTTGGGCATGAGTTCGAAGACCAAACCTGTCGAGGATGAGTTGCTCCTGATCCTTGAGATACTCCACTCCTTTCGCCTCGATCAGTGAAGCAACTTCAGTGATAGATGCCCTCCGCATCATGACCAAGACCCTGAGCTTGACTGCCTCCTCAGCAAATGAAGGCTCCAGATCAGGAAGTTGCTGATTGATGAATCTTTTGGCCTGAGATTGTGCATCCATCTCAAAGGGTGTCAGCTTTGGCGGTGGAGCAACCTCTTCCTGATCTCCCCCTTGATGCTCTGGCTCAGATCCAGCATCATTTGAGACAGTCCACTTCCTGCCTTGGTTATGTTCAGCATCCTCATCCTGGAGCTCCTCGGGAGCCTCCATCCCCTCAGCCTCCTGATGCTCCTCATCTCCAGCATCAGAACTCCCTTGTCCCTTCGGGATAATCTCCTCCTCATCTTCATCCTCACCCTCCTTCTCACTTCCTCGCTCCTCCTCCAACACCTCTACCTCAGCTTCTCAACTGGGCTCAGCCTGAGCCTCCACTCTCAAATCCTGCACCACTTGCTCATCACCGACAGTAAGTACCTCAGGTTGAGTCTGTGCCTTCGTCTGAGACTCAACATTCTCCGAGGCTGGGGCTTGCTGAGGGTTGGCCTGAAGTCCATCCTGATCGTCATCATCATCCCATCCCTTGGGAGAATTCACGAATTTGACCTTGAACTCGGGATTCTTCAGGCTCAGTCTTGTCACCCTCTTGGTAACCCCCTCAGTGTCAGGACTTGGAACCTATTTTCTATGCACTGATGCAGTTTCATCAAACACAACATGACGTGTTTCCTCCACACAAAGGGTCCGACAGTTATACACCCTGAAAGCTTTGCTGACTGAGGAGTATCCTAAGAAAACTCCCTCATCAGACTTGCTACCAAAGGTTTTCAGCTGGTCTTTCCCATTGTTCAGGATGAAACACTTACACCCAAAGATATGGAAATAGGAGATTTGAAGCTTCCTTTTATTCCACGTTTCATAAGGTGTCTGAGCATGTTGTTTGTTCAGCATAGATCGGTTCTGGTACTTCTTGGGCAGTCCTGACTCAGCCAACATGGTCCTGGCAGCTTCCTTCCGGGTCCGGTTCCTTCTCTCAGCTACCCCATTCTGCTGAGGGGTCCTGGCTGCAGAAGTCTCATGAGCAATACCAAGGCCAGAACAAAAATCAGTTATAATTATTTGATAAACTCACTTCTCCGATCTGATCTGATCCTTATGATGCTCTGACCCTATTCAGTACTCAATTTCTTGAGTAACTCAGGAAGCTTGACCTGAGTCTCCTTCTTGTTCAGCAAGAAAATAACCCATGTGCACCTGGAATAATCATCAACAACAACAAGGGTATATTTCCTACCATTCATGCTGACAGGAGTAATTAGACCAAAGAGATCCATGTGCAGGAGCTGAAGCACTCTGTCAGTTGAGAAGGCATCTTTCTCCTTGAATGAGGCTTTGGTTTGCTTGCCTTCCTGACACGCTCCGCACACGTGGTCTTTGCTAAAAACTTCATTAGGTAGACCTTCTACAAGAGAAAGTCGAGAGATTTTGTTAATAATCTTGAAGTTTAAGTGAATCAGGAGTTTATGCAAAAGCCAACTGAGCTCAGATGAGCTCTTAGCGACCAAACAAGTTTCAGGAGAGCTGCTCTTAAAGTCAGCAAAGTAAATGTTTCCTCTCCTGACACCTGTAATCAGAACCTGCAGTGTAGATTTGTCTTTCACAAGGCATATGTTAGATGTAAACTCTACACTATATCCACGATCACAAAACTGACTGACCGAAAGTAGGTTATTCCTAAGACCCTCAACATAGGATACATTAAGCACTCTCAGAGAACCAACAACAAGGGTATCGAATCCTCTGGTGAAACCCTTAGAGTTATTGTTGGTCCCGAAACGAGTACAATCAGTGTATGGGGGGAATACACTGATATCAGATTTTTCTGAAAGACTCAGAAATATGCTCTTACACTCTCAGTCAGGATTTCCTGAATTACTCAGTATGCTGAAGGTCCACAGGGACAGCAGGGACAATTCAGTAACGAGTCAGATAAACTGAAAGTGAGTAAAGTGCTCAGATGCTCAGTAGAGATAACAAACCTACTGACTGCTTCAAAGCGGATCAGTTGGACTACTATCTCAGTGAGCTAGAGTACGTGCAGAAAGTGAGCCCTTAGGTTCTACTCGTTTTAGTTTCTGAAAACATTTTCTCTGAACTTGCTTAGTAGACGGGTGAT
>JAPKLY010000290.1:157463-178909 GCA_026898435.1 Prunella vulgaris
ATACTTAGGCAGATTCATCAGGGGTTTTGGGATCTAATCAAAATACTCAGATTGTCCCAACAGTTATCACCAAAGGTTACCTGTGGGCCTTCCTGAGCTACGTAGTCCTGAAGGAGATCACGAAATCCAGTCATGTGCCTGGAACACGCTGAGTCCAAGTACCAGCCCTTCATCAGATCCTCCTTCCTCTTCTTGTAGCCCGCAGTGACCTGAAAAGAATCAGGCCTCAAGTACCCATCTCTTATTGGGACCTACAGTGTCAGCCATACCCTTCGGGATCCAGATTTGTTTAACAATTCTGATGGCATCAGAAGTGTAATCATGTCTCCCTGAAACATCAACATACACTGTCCTCTTCTTCTTTTGTGCCTAGGAAGTTGAGGGTGTATGGGTGTCAGCCTGAGGTTCAGGAGCCCTGGATTGGTTCCTGGGGGCGGGCCTCCTGTTCCTCCTTGGCCTGGGTGCATTGGGTTGAGGCCTATCCTGGGAAGGAGCTGCTTGAGCCTGACCTCTAAGCACTTGAGGTCTGGCCTGAGAGTTATCGGAGTCAGGTCTCCGTCGCCCTTCAAAGGCCACCTGGTTTGTCCTTCTCTTCTGAGGATTAGGACGCTCCTGATAGGCTCTGTGCCCTGTCTGAGGCCTCTGGACCTCAGTATTCCTCGGTCTTACCTGAGGCCTCCTCTGACCAGAATTCCTTCTACCCTGAGCATTCTGAGGCTGAGCCTGAGAAGTGCTTTGGGCAGAGTTCTTTCCAGCCTGAGGGTTCCTAGGCTGAGCCTTGGAGTTCCCTTGGTCCTTCTTCCTCGGCTCCTGGTGAGGTACCCTAGTCTTTCCCTTAGGTTGTGGCTTTGATCCCTCAGCCTTTTGCATGACAAGTTCAGCAGGCACTTTCTCCTTCCCTTTGCCTTAGTCCTGGTGAGCAACACTTGAGCTTTTGTCACCAATTTGGGCAGGGACAAATGTTTTCTGAGAGTTGCTCCCTGAAGCACCTCTATTCTTCTTGCCCTTTGGGTCTTTTGAGGCATCATAGCCTAACCCAGCTTTAGCACCATCAGTATGCTGAGAGAAATGTGTTAACTCTTCAACCACTAGGGAAGATGGGTGTAACTTCTTCAGCTTTTCCTCAAGGCCCACATTTTCTCTTTTAAGGGCCTCAATCTCAGTGGTGTATTGAAGCACCAGTTTCTGATGAGCATTCTCTTTTGAGATCAGCTCAAGATCCCAAGTGGTTTGCTCAGCACTAAGGAGAGCTTGCTACTCAGTTTCGAACATCTCTCTCAGTGCAATCCGCTCAATCATCTGTTGTTCCTGAGCAAGGAACAGATCAGTGTCACGAGTCTTAATCAGCGAGCTGATTACGCCATTCAGTCTTTCAACTGCCTTTGGAATCTCATCATGCCTATTCCGGGCATGAAGCAACTCTTCCAGAAGGTTTACTAATCTAAGGGCTTCCTCAGTATCTCTCATTCTGAGAGACTCAGTTAACCGATCATTCTCCCCACTCAGTTGTGCATTCATATCCACTGTGTGAATATAAGTCTCATGCAGCCTCGAGAAATCAACAATCAATTGCTCTAGAGCGAGCTGAAGGTCGAGGTCTCTTGCTGAGTCTGAGCTAACCTCAGGTGCGTGATCAGGAGAAGAGGCAGGAGAACATACCACATCATCTGCCATCAGGCAGAGATCATCATACTCCTCATCAGAGAAGAGTTCAGGGGATCGGCGTCCTGGGCCATCAGATTCTGAGGAATCCTCAGCAATCATCGCTCTCCGATCATATGCCCTAAGATCTCTCTTTGCTCTCCGATCTTCTCGCTCGCGAGCACTAAGCTCCGGACAATCATACTGATAATGTCCGATCTTCTTGCAATGGTGGCACTGATCTACATCATTAGCAAATGTTTTGTCAGTGTACCTTTTGTTTGACGATTCCCTCCGGCTCCCTGATATCTTTCAGGCTTGGAGCTGGATCTTCTGGGATCAGCATCGTCTCTACTTCTGGAGCTTTTCTCTTCTCTTCTATGCTCAAGCTCGTCCTTTCTCCTGGATTCTGAGCCCATCCTCTCTTCCCTCCGAGGACTCGATCTCCTGGGACTGGAATACCTGCGATCACGGGTGTCAGTATAAAACTTCATATACCTTCCGAATTTAGAGTTCAGTTTCTCGAATCTCTGTGCCATCAGGCTGTCAGATCAGCTGATGTCAGATCAGCTGAGTCAGGTCAGCTGAGGTCCAGGTCAGCTGATGTCAGACCATATGAGGTGCCGAAATCAGATGAGACCATATCAGTAGAGGAGCACCCAGATCAGCTGAGACACGTTCAGGACAGCTATGACTCAACATACCAGCTGAGCCCTGAACATATCAGACGAGGACCACCAGCAGCAGCTGAGGTCGTCTGAAGCTGTTGCATAGAAGTTCTATTTACAGAAAGTTAATCATGTCAAGAGGACAAGATCACAGTAACGGCTAGAAGATTTCCAGAATCATAGGCAATCAATCAAGTCAATCAGATTGAAGATCAAGCCAAAGATGGAAAGATATCAACCTGGAAATCAAGAATCAATCACTCTGATTGATTGATTACATATTTATAGGGATTTCAAATCCTAGTCAACTCTAACGGCTAGTTTTTTATACCTATAAATATGGGTACAAGAGAGAAAAATAACAACGATCCTACACACGATTACACTAGCAGATAGGCTACAATATTTTCCTCTGTACACAAACACGTTTACACATTTATTATTCATTTGTAAGACTTTATAGAAGTCGATCAGTTAGTTGCAAGGTTGTTTGCACGAACAAGGGTTGTAAGAGAGATTTCTCTCGAAGGTTGTAAGGGAGTTAGTAAGTGAGTAAGAGAGCCCCTCAACTCCGAGTTGGATTGAGGAGAGTGGATGTAGGACAGTTGGTCTGAACCACTATAAATCCTGTTTGTTTTTCTTGCTTTATTTAATTGCTCCAACTTGCTGCACTAAAGATTAAAAAGGTTTTTCTAATTAAAAAAGATTTAACTAAAAAAGTTTCTGCACACTAAGGTCACGGCGCACTCAACTGATTGTAAAGTCAGCTGTTTTCAAAACAAGAAGACTCAAAGTCTTCTTTAGGGACCAACACAGGGCTAGCTCATCCTTGCTCATATCTCTCAATGATTTCGAGCCAGATCCAGCCTCAGGTTCAGGAGTAGCTTTAAGAGCCACGCTATTTTCCTTTTCAAGTGTCTTCTCCTCACTAACCTCCTCACTGACATCACCTTTCATCTTCCTCTTATCGAGGTTGAATTCCAGAGCCTTTAACTCTGAGAATAGGTAAGAGTAAGGAATGTTAGTAAGATCCTGAGTGTTCTTTAACAAGATCACTCCTGTGTCCCATCTTTCAGGGAGACAGTTCAGGGTTTTAGATGACACCTCCCTCTTGGGAAACTCCTTCCCAAGGGTTGCTAGCTCGTTCATCATCTTAATGAAATGAGCTTCCATCTGATCGATGGTTTCTCCCTTAAGCATCCTAAAGGCCTCAAACTTCCTGATAGCCAAATCCCGCTTGTTCTCTTTTATCTTCTCAGAACCCTCGCTCATCTCCTTCAGGGCCTCCCAGATCTCCTTTGCAGTCTTAAGGTGCATGAGTCTGACCGAGTTCTCGTAAGAAATGGTGTGGAGTATAATGTTCTTCGCAACATTATCCAGTCCGATTTGCTTAACCTGGTCAGATGTAAGCGCGAACCTCTCCATTGGCTCCTGACCAGCTGCTGGAACTGGGACTCCTTCATGCACAGGCCACGTCCAGGCACGATCAGTCATGAACTCAATAGGACCATTCTCGATCACCTTGTACATCTGATTATGGATGGAGTATAGATGTCCCAGAACCCTGAAATACCAATAATCATAATTATCAATAGAGAACTCAGGAAGATTGCCTTCAAGGCGCTTAGAACCGGATGCCATGATATGCAGTTTTCAGAAATCAGATCTGTTCAGTTGACCACCAGAAGTTTCTCCTCAGAAACTGTTGGTAAACAAAGTCAGTAGTCTTTTGAACCATTGCTCTTATACCACTTGTTCATCCCAAAACGAGTATAAATCAGTGTATGGTAGGAATACACTGATGTCAGATTTTCCCAAAAATCTCAGGAAAATGCTCTTTCAAACTTAGTCAAGAAGCTCCTGAATTGTTTAGTTAAACTGATGGTCCTCAAGGGTAGCAGGGACGGATCAGCAACGAACCAAATAGGCTAAGTCAGAGTTGTGCTCTCAGAAGCTCAATAGAGATAACAAACCTACTGACCGCTCGGAAGCTAGTCAGTTGGACTACTATCTCAGTAAGCTCAGTTTAGTGCGGAATGTGAGCCCTTAAGTATTTACTCGTTTTAGTTCCTGAAAACTTATCAGTTTGCTTAGTGAAAATGTGGTTAAGGCTGGTGCACAGTTTTACAGATCAGGATGAAGGGTCAATCCTGATGGTTTTCAAAACAATGCAAGTATGCTTCAGTTTAATATGAATGACAGTTATGATCCTGAGTAAATAGTAAATCAGCACACAAGGGTCTTTTTAACGTGGTTCGGAGATAACCAACTCCTACGTCCACGACCTGATTTAACAGGAAGCTATCCTCAAAACCCTGAGGATAGGTACTTGGGTTTTACGTGCCAAGGGACACGAATAACCAACTTCCTCTCTTAGGAACTGACCCCTGGGCATTTTACAAGTCTCAGTCCTTCCAACCAACCAACTCACAACCTGAGGGGTTTGGTATTCACGTTTCCTAACTATTGTGCATTGATCCCTCTAACAAATCAGTACTAAGAATGGGATCAATACTCTAAGCAAAATACAGAAAAGATTCCTACTACAACACTAGGGAAATTTAAAGTTTCAGAGTGTTGTTCAAAGTATGCTTTGAGTGCTTGGAATCTTGAGAGCTTTCTCTTGGAAATTTCTCGTTAGCCTTGAATGGGAGCAAGGCCTTCTGTATTTATAGGGGAGTTTGAAATTGATCCGTTGGAGGAGATCCGTCTCAAACCCTCATATTTTAGGTAGGTGTAGGTACTGGTTGTCCTTGTCTGACAATGACCATACCTAGTATGGCAAAGTTTCTGATCCGCCGCCTGCACCTCTGAGAAGCATTAAATGCGCTCAGTCTATGTACATACGTGTCGCCTTCTTACTGGTCGCTTGTTCAACGGCTAGTTTGTCAGCATTGACTTTACTGATCCTCGTACATTTATAACTCAGAGTCTCTCGTTCTTTACTCAGCATAAATGTTTATCTTATGTTGGAGACTCTGACATTCGTTCTGCTTCATCAGACTTCCATTCGCATGTGTAACCTTTGGGTCTCAGGACTTACAAGTATCAGATTAACTGATACTAAGCCCAAGTCAGGACTTATGAATATCAGTAAGATGTTCAGCCTGATCAAGGTTACACTATGCCTTCACTGATAGAGACTTCCCTGAGCATGCTTAGTCTACTCAGTTCTATCAAGAGTTGTGGTCTTCTCCAGGATGGCTTCTAGGCAGCTTCAGGACTCTTTCTAGGTTTTTCAGGTTGCAGCTTCAGGTTGACCATCTTCAGGATGATCAACACCTTCAGGGTTGGAGATGCCTCAGACTTCAGACTTCAGGGACGTCACCATCAGTCTACAATCTTCAACACGTTTCCCCTGAACTGAATACCTGGGAATAGAAAAATCTATTCTAACATATCTATCCTGAGCCTATCTTCCTAATGAACTATACTAAGGCAAATTCATCAAGGGGTTTTGGGATCTAATCAAAACACTCAGATTGTCCCAACAGAACTGATGGAGATTGAAGATGAACTAAACGTTGACGGATCCATTCTAGATCCAATGTGGAAAGAAAAGCGAAAATGAGCTACGCCAATGGAAGAGTTAACATCTATCAAAAATTGTCCAGACAAAGAAGTCCTAGAACTCAGCATCGGATCTGAACTATCTGAACCATTCAGATCAAGAATGATTGATTTTTTTAAAAATAATCTAGATGTTTTCACGTGGTCTCATTCAGATATGACGGGCATTCCCACTGAACATGTCTGTCATCGAATTAATATTGATCCAGCGCATAGACCTGTTCGCCAAAAAAGACGAAAGTTTGGTCCTGAAAAGTACGAGGCATTAACAGTGGAGGTCAAGAAATTATTGGACAATAAGTTGATACATGAAGCATTGTGCCCACAATGGGTTGCGAACCCTGTCCTTATTCGTAAACCTAATGGCACATGGAGGCTTTGTATCGACTTTACTGACCTGAATGACGCATGTCCAAAGGACAACTTTCCACTCCTGCACATAGATCATTTGGTCGATAACACTGCAGGACATGAACTGATGACCTTCATGGATGCTTTTGCGGGATATCACCAAATAGCCCTACATCCTGACGATCAGGAGCATACTGCATTCTATACCAACAAAAACCTCTATTGTAGGGATAGGATGCCATTTGGCTTGATCAACGCTGGAGCCACCTACCAAATATTGGTGAACAAGATGTTTGACGAACATATCAGCTATTCAGTCGAAGTCTACGTGGACGATATCATTGTAAAAAGCTTACACAAGGAAGACCATCTTGAACACCTCACTCAAACATTGCAGATACTCCGCACCTGTAACATGAAATTTAACCCGAAGAAAAGCAGTTTTGGAATTCATTTGGGAAAGTTCCTGGCACATTTGGTTAGTCAACGCGGAATTGAGGTGAATCCAATCAAAGTCAAAGCCATTATCAACATGAAGCCTCCTGATTCAATCTGAAAACTTCAACCTCTTACAAGATGTTTAGCCGCACTGAATCGCTTTATCTCACATTCCGGAGATAAGTGCCGCCATTCTTTGAGGCCATGAAGAAGAAAAAGGATGATTTTGTGTGGACAAAAGACTTCCAGACAGCATTCGAACAAATCAAAGAATATCTGGGCAACACACAAATTCTATCCAAGCCAATACCTGGCAAAAAACTGTTCCTCTACCTCTCAGCATCGGAGATAGCAATAAGCTCGGTGCTAGTACATGCCGAAGGTAAATTTCACCACCCGATATACTACGTCAGTCAAGCTCTACATGAAGCTGAGATCCGGTATTCTCCGATAGAGAAACTTACGTATGCATTGGTCATGAGCATATGAAAATTACGGCCGCACTTCTACGATCATCAGGTGGAAGTACTCACAACATTCCCGCTCAGGTAAATTCTACATCGCCCTAATACAGCGGGAAGATTGCTAAAGTGGTCACTTGAAATCAGCCAATTTAGCATTACATACGCAACAAGGACAATAATCAAGGGACAAGCTCTGGCCGATTTTATTGTAGAGTTAACTTATCCACTAGAACTGACAAGAGATTATGAACACCCGTGGTACTTGTACGTAGACGGTTCATCTACCAACCTGGTGTCGGGGGCAGGAGTGGTCTTGATAAGCCCTGACCGTCAGGTGTTCACATCAGCAATTCGATTTGCTTTCCTGCAAACTAATAATGAAGCAGAATATGAAGCATTGATACCCGGGCTCCAGCTTGAGTTAGCTGTTGGGGTCAAAAGATTGCAAATCTTCGGCGATTCACAATTGATAGTGTCCCAAGTCCGAGGAGAGTTTGAGGCCAAAGATGAACATATGATTCTATATCATAAAATTGTCACTCATCCGATATAAATGTTTCAACAAGCTTACATTGAACAAATACCTCGACTTGAAAATACAGAAGCCGACGCTTTAGCCCGGCTAGCATCCAGCCAGGGAGCAACAGAGATAACGGAAGTCATCATCACCCAGCTCGATAATCCTTCAACCTTTGATTATCAAATGAATCAAACCTTGAATGGGGGGCAGGAGATAGACGAGGAGGATGACGACTGGAGGATAAGCTTCATGAAATATCTAACAACAGGTGAACGGCCCAAAGATCCTTGGGCAGCTGTTCAACTGGTCAAGCAAATAGCTCGTTACGTAATGGTCGATAGCCAGTTATATAAAAGAGGATTTTCATCACCCCTACTCAAATGCGTCTCACAGAAACAAGGGTGGGAAATTCTCGACAAAATCCACAAAGGTATATGCGAAGTCATGCAGCAGGACGAGTATTAGCACATAAAACCATGAGGCAAGAATATTATTGGCCTACACTGAAAGAGGATGCTATCTCATTTGCGAAAAAATGCCGCAAATGTCAAATGTTCGCTCCTAGCATACATGTTCCTCTACAAGAGATGAAGGCGGTGTATAGCCCGTGGCCATTCGCGAAATGGGGCATCGACATCATCGGACCATTCCCACCTGGGAAGGGAAGTGTGAGGTTCGCAGTGGTTGCCCTGGATTATTTTACTAAATGGGCTGAAGCCGAATCACTTGTAACAGTCACCAAGAAAAAATGATTAATTTTATCTGGAAGAACCTTATTTGTAGATTCAGCTTACCTCGATTAATCATAACATACAACGGACCATAATTCAACGGAAAGAAAGTTCGAGAGTTCTGTAATACTTGGGGAATTAAAAAGTATTACTCGACTCCATATCATCCGCAGTCCAACGGTCAGGTTGAAGCTATTACCAAAATTATCAAGCGGACGTTAAAACTCAGTTTGACAGAGAAGAAATAAAGTTGGTCGGAAGAACTCCCGGAGGTATTGTGGTCATACCGCACATCATTCAGAATAAGTACAGGTGAAACTCCATTCTCAATGGCGTACGGTGCTGAAGCAATGGTACCAGTTGAATTATAGAATCCAACATGGCGAGTTTGTATGTACGATGAGAAAGAAAATGATGAGGCTGTCACAATCGAGAGAGATTTTTTCTTGAAGAGAAACGAGAGGTGGCAGAAATACGCAATGCAGCATACAAACAATATGCCACTCGGTATTACAATTCACGAGTCAAAATGAGAAGTTTCCAAGAAGGAGATCTAGTACTGTGAAAAATCCTATCCACTATACCTTGAACCTTTGGACCTGGATGGGAATGACCATTTCGTGTTTCGCAAAGCTAGTCAAATGGAACTTGCGAATTGAAAGACATGGATGGGGTACCATCTTCATACACATGGAATGCTGCTCATTTGAAGAAGTTTTATCGATAAAGGATGTATAATGTACATTTTGTTACACATAACCGATAATAAATAATATAGATAGCCTTTTTAAAGGGTTGCAGTCTAATTGAAATTGCCTAAATACCAAGTGGCTGCAGAGGGTTAATGTGCTCCGAGTAGAGCCACAGCTCTGCTTGCCGAGCACGCTCCTTGTAAAGTGACAAAATGGTATTTACAATACCATTACGTCCTACACACAAGAGTTAAAGCATGTCGTACACACTTCTTAGGTCGAAATGTTACAATGTGAAACACCTAACAACTCCCATACAAGAATTGAGTGTGATGCCCCAAAAGACCACTCACACAGGGACCAGAGTGATGCTTCGAACGCTCATCCAAAGGACGTTATACACGCTCCGAAGAATAACAAAATGAATGAACCCTGAAATACCGGGACAGCGCTTCATGCACGCTAAAGGGACATGGTACACGCTCCCACAGACGTAATGAACACTTCCTGATGCCCCAATTCCGTACGAGCATCTTTATTCGTTATAGCTGAAAAAGCTATTCGTAAATGCTAAAAAAGCAAAATGAAGCGAATTAAAAGACCCGATAGATGCGAAAGACGATATAACGATTAGACATAAATGGCATTTCATTAGAGTTCATCAAAAACAAAACAGGTGCATCAGAATGACATCCAGAATTGAAAAAAAAAACAAGAGTGTAGCAAAAAGTAAAAAGTAAAACTGATGTCTAAAACACAGAAGACATCAGGCAAACAAAGCAGAAACCCTAATCGGTAGTGGGGGCAGTAATGCCAGTAGCATCGGTTAGCTAACTCTCGGGAATCGTTGTATCATCGCCTGGAGGAGTCTAAAGATATGACATGACAATCTCATTCTCTCTCTCCTGACGATCTTCTTCATGAGAGGCTTCAGCAACGTCAGCAGTTCCCCGGGCTGAGGTGGAGTCCTCGGCGATCACATTGACTGTCGAGGCATCCGGAAGAGATCGCGGTCGTGGTCAGAGCTGGGTAACGGAATATCATTCTCCAAGGAATCCAAAATCAAACCCAAACTGCACCAGATCAGCCAGAGGAAGAGGCTGCGACTTTTTCGGCGGATTAGCTCTGGCGAAGTCCAAAAACTCTTTCTTCATCAAGTCAGAGATCTTTCAACCCTCTCTCCTCTGCTGCGCGGATAGTCCGAATGCACTCACCGTATGAATAGATAAACCCAAAGTTGGCCGCATCTTGCATCTGCTTCGTCAGGTCCTCTTCAGTGTACATACACTCCACTGTATTCTGGAGTTCAGCTTTCTCTTTCTCTCCAGTACAAGGACTCGATCCACAGTATCAGAAAACTGCTGATTCTTATCAGCTCTTTCAATCTTAAGAAGAGCAATACCTTCAATAGCCGCTATCAATTGCTCATTAAGATTCATGTTGTCATACTGAAGTGTCTTGATAGTCTCAAGAGCATTCTTCTCAGCGTCCAGAGTACTCTTGATTTTGAGATGTGCCTGGGCCAACTCATCCTCTTTCGCCTTTAAAGCATTCTCCCTCGCTTCACTCTCCTCACGAAACAGGTGATTTGCCCGACCGAGTTCGACCGCTTGATATAAAACCCGTTAAACGGTGATGGCAATGGAGCTAGCAAATATCCCACACATAAGCAGATTACCGCTCATAGTTTGCTGATGGATTGCTCGATCGTTCGTCTTGCTCCAAGATTGAGAGACAAATTTGGTGGCCCTTGGTACCTCCCTATCAGTAATTTCCCCCATATGCCTCGGCACCCTAGAGCAAGCGGCTTGATGAAGTGAGTAGCAGCAAAAGGGATGATCGCCCGGATGATAACTAAAAAAAAATAACAACTGCGTAAGCAAAAGGTTAAATAAAATGCAGAATGATCAGAGAGAATAGAAACTCACGCTTCCCGAATCTCCTGATCCCATCCGAGGTATGAGTTATCTCGGCGAAAGCCTGACTCGCGAGGAAAAGACGGAGGCGAATCGCGAAGATCCCCGGATCGAGGAGCAAGTTGGTATAGTTATTCTCTTCTTATGCCGACCGACCTCCTCCTCATCACCAGCAGAGGTACCGCCGCCCTTCCTCGGTTGCTTCAATTTCCTCGGTGGACTCTTCCAAGCAGGCGGATCGGCGGCAGGAGCAACAGGGGGTGGCACGGTCGCTCGTTGTACGGGAGGTTTAGTCTCCTTCTGCTTCCGTAGTTGAATCAATGCTGGTGGGGGATCCATTATGGGCTTGTTTAGCCCGGTTCCAAGATCTAGGACTTGTTGGCAGAAAATATTGAATTCCGGAGGAATAGCGACCGTAACTCCTTGGTCTACCAAAAGAAGAATAAGTTATCAGAAGGGGAGTAGATCAAAGAAGTAATAATAATCAAACAATTTTTACCTTCTGGAGGTGGAGCTTGAGCTGCGAGATGATGCGGACTTGTGATCAATCCAGTTGTACGTCTGCAGTGTTCTTGCGACGAGTGCTTCACTGTCCGAAATTGCTCGCGTCGGTGGGTGGCATTGGAAAGCGTGTAGATAAACAAGTTCGAGATTCCTTTTTGTCCCCATTTCGGAAGCCTCGGACCTACAAGGAAACGAAGTTTACATTAGTGAATTCCAGTGTGAAAGGCACACGTAGAACGATACTTACGTCTCAGTTCCCCTTATTCTTCTGGGGTTCTAATTCTCTCTCTAGCACCGGTATAAGACGTGGAGGCACGCCAGTCCCCACCAATGAAAAAGAATTGTTCTTTCCATCGTTTTACTTTATTCGGAAGGCACTCTATGATTTTCATTCCTGCCCAGGCTTTCACATAATAGTAATCGTTCCCTTCCTCAGTACATTATGAGATCATCATCGAATAATGAATCTCAGGGGCCGTCAGTTGGTTGGGATACCCCTCTAATCCTATCACCGTCAGATAACCTAGCAAATTCCTCCACCCATTGGGTGTGATTCGGGTAATCGCTAGGTTAATATCCATAAAAAATTGACCGATAACCGAATGTAAAGAAAGTGGAATCCCGGCATCAAGAGTGTCCAGATTCATTGCAGTACAGCCCGGTGGTGGCCGATCAGCTCGCTCACAATCGCAGGGAACATACATAGGAATGTCAATCGGGATCCTGTACTTATCCCGAAAAATGGTCAAATCATCCTCTGTCAACAGGCTACGATGCCGAGTAGCATCATGTCTCGTCTTAATGTACGGAACAGGACGAATCCGAGGCCAAATGAATTGATCCCGATATGAATCTAGATATACCATCCAGTTCATTTCCTGCGCGACTCCCTCCGGAATTATCTTTTCAAGTAATTACGTGCGAGGTTGATAAATTCAGGATAGCTCATTCCAAATATCCTCTTGGCTCGGCCCGACTCCCCATTCAAAATCCTCTCCGAGCTTGGAGTCGATACTACACTCGAGAAGATCAACCTCCTCTGGAGCTTCGCTAGTCTGGTCCCGAGCTTCAGGAATCTCACGGACAGGCTCAGTGTCTTTAGTATTGGCCTCCGGAGATTCAGAACTAGTTCCCAAGGCATCACGAAAAATTGAACGAACGTCGGGCTCAATGTCTTCCTCAGTTTCTTCGTCCACCAAAACTAATCTTCTCCTAGCCGGCGGGGGAGAAATAGGTTATCCATATCGAGCAATCTGCTCACGACGAGCGACCCGTAAATCTCTATCAGAAGGTTGGGGGCGACCAGCTCTACCTGCTCGCCTGGAGCGAGCAGCTCCTCTACCCTGAGGGCGAACAGTCCTTTGCTTTGGCCGGCGAGCAGCTCCGCGATCAAGAGGACGAGCAACCGCACCTGCTCGCCCAGTCCGGCGAGCAGCTCCCTCAGTTGGCAATCGAGCATCTCTACCTGCTCGTCTATGATGGCAAGTAGCTTCCACTCCAGTAATGCGAGCAGCTTCTTCGGATGAAGGTCGAGGAGCTCCTTGAGCTTCAAAATCTGGGCGAGCAGCATGTTCATCTCCAAGCTCAGCTGCTCGCCTCCTTTCTTGCACAGCCTGATCGAGCTCCCAGGATTCCGTTCCGATCACCAAGCTCCCCGTACCTCTATCCCTCATCAGATTGGAGTAATCCCAAAGATCATGGAGGGGTAACTCGACCATCGACTGTTTCTCCGGGTTCCGCGGTGGCAAATCGCTGGAAGAAGATGAAGAAGCCATTATTTCCAGCGAAAAAAGCTCCAAAATCAGAAAAACCAAACACCAAATTGAATGAGGACAACGGACGGCGTTGAATCCTAAGAAACTTTACCCAAAATCAAAAACTCTAATTTTTTACGAAGAACAATCCGAAAAATCTACGGTTTTCAGCGACGAACAGAAAATTCTGATTGAGTTTTAAATCGAAAACCAGAAGAAACAAGTAAATAAAGAAGAATGAACGAACAAACTACCTTATTTAGAACAACAATGGCAGATTAAAATTTCAGAAACAAACTCACCGGGATTCGTTTGCAAGGATGAAGAAGACGAAGAAAATGAAATGATTTATGGGTTTGGATATTTATAGAGAAGAGGCGAGCCCCAATTTGCAAATATCTGAGGGCTAAATTGCAAATATTTGAAAATAAGAAAAGTGGCGCGAAAAATAAGGAAGAAACCATTCGTATTCCGTGCCCGAAACTTACAAAATAGGCGAGCATCTCACCAGCTCACCACCTGCTCGCCGTCCTTCAATTCAAACCGCTGATCGCCAATTCAAGCCATCCAATCACGCACTAACCATATTTTTGGTGTTTTACAACATTTGGACGTGGATATGTGGGAGCACACCCTGGTATCTCTTTTTTCCTACGACCAGTTTATCCACAAGGGTGGTTTACGGCTAGGTTTTTAATGAGGCCACGGGGGTCTTTCATTATATCCACACTCCAAATATTTGCAGGTTATGAAGAGTCCCTGATTACTTCCAAGCCATGAAGAAATTCCATAGATAATTTAAATAGCTCGATAATTGTTATCCCCCTAAAGGGTCAAACAAACATCAAGCTAGGGGGCAACTGTTTATGAAATAATCTAATCCAAGTGCTTAAGGAAGTAATCAGCGGAATACCAGATGACGTGTCCCAAAATGATTAACCAAGCATGAAGAGATCACAAAAAGGAGGTGTTGATGCAGCTAAAACCAATGAGAATCGATAAAGTACAAGAAGAACCCTTCGCCGAGCGAAAAATAGAGAGTGGCAATGTAAACGGGAGAGGGGCGAGCATCTCACCTGCTCGCCCCACCACCTGCCCAGCTGAACCTGCTCGCCCTAAAGCACATAAGAGGCGAGCAGGTCTTGCAATCTTTGTGATGGGCGAGCAACTCACCTACTCGCACCAACTACCTGCTCGCCCTCCTATGGCATATCGGAGGCGAGCAGGTCATGTAATTTAGACAACTCACCTGCTCGCTCAATTACCTGTTCGCCCGTTATATTAAGCTGCTGGCCATCCTTGAAGTTGATCGCCAGAGCCTCACTTTTACTATTTTTCGTCTATTTTTCATTGTAATTATCCTGTATAAACGGTGAGGGACACATGTAAGCTTCTCACGAAGCGTGGCAAGGCATTTGCCACCACTTGCTTGTAAATTTGCCTATAAATAGGCCTCCGATTTCAAAATAAACGAGTTTTCTCTGCCTTTGCGCAGCTCTGCTAAAATCTTTCCAGAAATATTAACTTTGCAATTCCGATAAACTGAATTCAATCGGCTGTTAGTGAAATCGCACTCGTAAGCCACATATAAGCTTCTTTTGCGGAGATTTTATTAACATTGGGCTTCAGGCCCAAAAATTATTTATTATTTAAGGCCAAAAACAATAGGTAAAGCCCAATTGAAAAACTGATTTTATTAATAAGCAATTCTTAGATAAGCTTATTTAAAAAAAAAAAAGC
The DNA here is from genome assembly GCA_026898435.1 of Prunella vulgaris. Taxonomy (NCBI): domain Eukaryota; kingdom Viridiplantae; phylum Streptophyta; class Magnoliopsida; order Lamiales; family Lamiaceae; genus Prunella; species Prunella vulgaris. Next base: position 172,453 of record JAPKLY010000290.1, read on the forward strand.
ATGCACAATAGAAAAAAAAAAAAAAAGGCCCAACCTAAAAAGGAGTTTGTCTAGGGTTTTGTTTCTCAGATTGTGGGCTTGTTTCTCAGATTTGAGTAAACAAATTTTGGGCGAAAAAATCGCAGGCAATATGGACCACGTCGCCCGTTCGTCGTGTCCGTGGATCGTGACCGTTCGTCCACGGCAGCCAACGTTTCATATCTCTGCGTCGCGCCCTTGCCGGTTAAAAAAAACATGTTGCGTGGAAATCACCGACGGAATAACGCAGATATAACGGGCAAGCGAACGGCGAAATAACCCAGATGCACAAATCTTTGATTACAGAGCTGGTTTAGGGTTAGTGATAGCCTGTTCAATGCCGGACTTCATGGAAATCATCGGCGTGGGCTCATGCAGGTGCCGTCGTTGCGTTGCCCCAGAGGCGCCGTCGCGCAGGACAGGGCGGCATCACGGCGGATTAGAGAGCAACGTCGCGAGCAGGTCATCACGGACCTGCGGTGCCTTCGCGTGTTGCCGTGTTGTCGGCATGTCACCGGTCAACGTCTTCGGGTCAGGCGTCGCGTCGCGTCGTTCAGCGTGATGTCAGGGATTGCGCGATGTCGTCGCGCGTCGCGCACCTGCGGCGCATATGTTGCGCCGTTTGTTTGGGTGTTCGCCTTTCGTCATCAGGGGCCTATCCGATGCGTGCCATACATCGGCAAACGGGTAAGTATCAATTTGGTTGATAAAAACGAACAACAGGGTTCGTTATTCTAATTTGAGAACAGAACTGGTTCCTGTTGTTTGGATTGTTCGCAAAAGATGTGGGTTTTGTTCGAATACGAATTTTGAAGATGAAAACAATTTATGATTGAGTTTGGATTTGGATTCCGGTTTTGTAATTGGAAATTGATTTGGGGGTTTTTTCGATAAAACAGAACATATATGAATACACATGAATGTATACAAAAACACATGCTAAATTTCAGATCATGAATATTATTGAGCAGATCATACGTCCATATGACATGAATCAAAACAAGCAGTATATACACATACATGACATACGACTCAAATATATAACATATACGGATCATGACAGCATGTATACAATTATATTTTGCAGATATTTTAAGCATGAATCATATAATCTGATCCTACACATGATATTATTTTCAGATTATAATAAATAGAAAAACTCACAATAATTGCGAGAAGAAATAAATTAATCCCTTGATCTGTTCCTAAATCCATTCGTACGTCCTTTCCTTCTCGATCCGTTCCACAGTTGGCTAGAACACTCATGCTGATAACGTGTTGTAATTTGAGTAAAGTAAATAAAGCTATAAAGAAGTAATAAAGAACACAAGGGTTTGTTGATCCAGTTCGTCACAAGGGTGACTACGTCTTGGGCGACCAAGCCAGGAAATTTCTCATAATACTGCGAATGAGTTCTGTGTATTACAACGTTAAGAATACATGAATAAATAGTAAAATAACCCTAACCCTAAAGTCCATAGACCTAAAGCCCAATGGACCTAGATATATTACTATGTCCACAAATGGACCTAGATATATTATTATGTCCACAAATATATTAATCATATATTTTATAACAGTTTATATAAATTATCGCGCAAAGAAAAATTGAGGAGTTTATTCTCAATTTATTTTACTAGAGTAATGTGTATTACCATAAAAAAAAGAGTGTCTTGGGTGCATTTTGGTGTATCCCATGCACTCTTAATTGAGTTTCAATTTCAAAATTAATTTTGACCAGTTCACACTTAATATTGTGTCAGTCAAAATTAAAATTAAAATTTGGCCAAAATTTCAAGCACTTGGGTGCACCTAGATTTTGTGTAAAAAGAAAAAAGTATGATATTATCAATATAAATATAGACTTTTTTATGTATTTTTTATTACTTTTACAAAAAGAAATACTTTTTGCGAAATAGAACATGTAAGATATTAAAAATGTGTGATTAAATTAAAAAAAATATGTTCACAAAAAAAAATATCTCTCCCATATTGTATACTATTCCCTCCGTCCCATAAGATCTAATATGTATTATTTTAATGATAAATTAATGTAAATTACTGTATATATAAATATTTATTATTCTTATAGAAATAAAATTTTATCTTTATATTATCACATGTAAGGTTTGAAAAATGTGTTGATATATGAAAACGAATATATTATTTTAGAGAACAATTACTAATGTAAAACAAAAATTATAGACTTAAGGAGATAAAAAAATAGATTAAAAAATACATATTTATTCTCATGTTTATTGTAAGGACAAATATTATTTGTTGTATGAATTAGTAATCTATAATAGTTCCTTCAGTAGTACATGTACATACTTATCTTTTATAGTAATCCGTTTGAGAGTGAATTTTTAGCGTAATTAGCATCATCTGTTTTAAAATTAACTTATATTTTACGTTTTCGTGTCTAATTCCAAATGAACATATACTATTTTTTATCGTCCATCGATATTTTCTTGTTATCCTACTTCACATGGAGTTAATGTACTCGATGGTTTAGGATGATGTAGCAATATATAGGTTATCTTTTCTGTAATGTCAATCAATAAATTTGGGAATCTAAATTGCAACAAATATGTGTAATTTAGCTTGTTCTGTCTTTTATATATATAGCCTCTATACATATATGGTGGCCACCAACTAGCTAGCTAGGTCTTTTATTAATTAAGTTGTTTTACTTGAGTTTGGATATTTTAATTTTACAAGTAGTTATTAAGTCAAATTATTGATGGCATTATGAAATTGAGACATTTAACTTGAATATTTGAATAAGACAAATTAAAATATTTTTAGGCTACAAGTATTTCAAATGACTTGTAAACCATCTTGTTTTTGCGTGGTTTAAGTTATAAAAGAACTAACAGTTTACTACTAAGTTTGAAATACATCTATATTTTATTTATATTACCAACTAACAATTAATCGCTCACTAATGAAGTTATAACTATAGAATAAATTTAAATATACACATAATAAGTTAAGTATTATGATATTCTAAATGATAAAATAAAATTAATATTTTTGCATTGAGTAGGTCTCCTGTGAAATAATGCACGGTGCAATTATTGCTAAATAAGGAAGTTTTTAAATTTCGCGGGTCACACCTCGAAAATCGGGTCATCATCCCAAAAAATGCGGATCAATATGAAACAGCCCACAGCTCTAAACCCTTCTTTACAAAGATCAAATCAAACGCCGCATTAAATCGCGATCGCCATGAAAACGCCAATAACAACGAAGAGAGACGAAGATCAAAGGCAACAAAGTATGAGCAATTTCAATTACAACGAAGAGAGACGAAGATGCTATAATTATTTTGTGTTAGTCTGTTCTTTTGTTACTGCATTGATCTTATTATGATACTGCATGCATAAGTTTTTTATACTGCATGCATAATATTTTCATACTGCATGCATAATATTTTCATACTGCATAATATGTATTACTATATGTTCAAATTTTGTATACTACAAGATATTATTTATAATACTACATACAGAAAACACATTCCACTATTATACTACATTAATTACTTCACACTACTGCATGCATAAGATTGTCATACTAAAAGAAATGTATTGTACTATTATAAGAAGTGTATTATGTTACTACATACAAAAAACAAATTCCACTACCTCTACACCATGTTATTATACTATATTACTTATTTCATGCTACTACATACATGCAGAATTTTATGATACTACATCATGACTTTTTTGTTACTACATGCAGAATTTTATGATACTACATGCAGAAATTTATGATACTATATCATGACTTTTATGTTACTGTATCACAAACAGAGCAGAATACAAAACGAAACCCTAAGAAACTAAAAATCACGAAGAAAAGATATAACTTGATGGAAATCGTCTGAGAATTACTATCGCCTGGGAGAAGAAACAATCGCCAGAGTATCGTATGAGAGAAGGAACACCAAAACCAAGGAAATTTTTTGAAAATCGATGAAAAACTGTACACGAAAAAGGGCGGTTATAAGTATATATATTAGATCCGTTTGGAAATGGGTTATGAAAACGGGTAAATTGTACGGGTTGGGTTCTGTACAATATTGTATACGAGTTTTTGTGTTTTGCATTCTTCTCCTTTAAAAAAACAACTTTATTTTAACTATTTAAGGCTAATAAATGATATTCAAAGAATCTACTCTCTAATTTTATAGAATCTTTTGCACTTAAATAATGCATATTTAAAAAAAATAAAGTAATAACAAATGAGTAAGAGCTTGAGGGATGATTTTGAAAACGTGGAAGTATAAAGTAAAAACAATGAGTTGGACTATGTGTAAATGTAAACCCAAAAGCAATGTTATTTTATGTAAATTTGAACATATTATGACTTTATGAGGGTGAAGATTATGAATGAGTTTCCATTTAGAAAATATGAAAGATATCATGAGAAGGATAAAAAATAAAATATTTTCAGCTTAAATGCATTTTCAACAGAATTATTTTCAGGATAATTTGAACAGAATTATAAATGAGTTTCCATTTAGAAAATATGGAAGATATCATGAATTTCCACTTAAATGCATTTCAACAGAATTAATTATTTTTAGGATTAGTCTTGTATGCACCAATTACACGGTGCAACTAAAGTTCATTTTTAAAAAGTTAAACAGTTTATAACTGAAAAGTTAAACAGTTTATTACTGAAAAGTTAAACTATGAAAGATACACTTTTCAGTAATAAACTGTTTAACTTTTCAGTTATAAACTGTTTAACGTTTTAAAAATTAACTAGAGTTACAACGTGTAACTGGTGCACAGGAGACTTACTCTTATTTTTACTGAACAATTGCAGTTGTTCGCACTGAAATTATAACTATTCACGTGATATTATTTAGTAAAAATAAAATAACTGATATTATTTAAAAATATATTTAAATTATATACGATGTACTTGGTGCATTGTTCCAATTTTATCGGATACCGGTAAAAGAAGATGTATTTGGTGCATATGAATTACTCACCGTAACAGGCTAACACATTATTGAATGATAACTGAAAAATTAAATTGACCAGATATATTCACCTTAAATGTTTTCAAAATTTGTCATAATTTACTTTCAGTTAGACCCCTCCTTTTATTTCTTCATTAAATAGAGGATGCGTGGGAATCCGTTCATATATAAATAAATGACAAAACTTCAGAAACGTCACCAAAAATATCTACAAGTATAAATGAATTGATAATTGGTCAATAAAAGCTAGCAAGCCCTCTCAATATGACAAAATTTTGTAACAAACTCTTTCATGTTAACAGATATGATTCGATTTTGATAATTTATTAATTTGTTTATAAATGTTGAAGAATAAATTCGTAGAATTGGTTAGCACCATTTATATATAGTTAAAATTCAGCTGTGATTATTTTTATTTTTTTGAGTAAACCAGATGAAAATACTGCCAATCCATCGAGAAATAAAAGTGTGTATAAAAAATAATCAACATATATAAATATATAGTTTTGAGTATAAGAAGTAGTCAATCCGGTTAAGAGAAGTATTGGTGAAGTAGAACACCCACTACAAAAAAAACGGGTTTTAGCGACCGATTTAGCGACCGAAAATCGGTCGCTAAACACATTTACCGACCGATTTACCGACCGATTAAGGTGGTCGGTAAAACTGTGGTCGCTAACATTTAGCGACCGAATTTCCATTCGGTCGCTAGCTTAGCGACCGCCAAAACGGTCGGTAATTAGTCGCTAAAAGGACCGGGATTTGACCCGTTTTTGAATGTTAGCGACCGATATATCGGTAGGTAAATGTATAAAATTTAGCGACCGAAATTTCGGTCGGTAAATATATAATTAGAGACCGATTATTCGGTCGCTAAATAATGATTTTATTTTTTAAAGATTTTGTTATATTTTATTTAGCGACCGAATAATCGGTCGCTAATTATATATTTACCGACCGAAATTTCGGTCGCTAAATTTTATCGTGAAAAATAAAATTGGGGCCAAGGTGGTTCGAACCCAGGCCTCCAGTGTGGCTCAGCAAGGCTCGAACCACTTGGCTAAGCCCCCAACATATTAACATATGCACCGCAACCTTTATTTGAGCCATATTTGGCTCAGATTAAATCACCCAATTTCGTGCCTGTGAGGGGTCGAACACGCGACCTCTGGGCATCTCAGAGGTGGTGTGACCACTCGGGCACTTGTACGTTGTTGTTCATTTTTGTGCAATTAATTGTATATAACTCCAAATTGAGTCGTGTTTTTTTAAAATGCTTCTAATTAAATGAGTATTGTTTCTACTTTATTTATGTTTATATATATTTCATTAAATATTATAATGTTAAAATTTTATTATTTAATATTACCAAAATGTATTAATTTGTTCATTTTTTTTGCAATTAATTGTATTTAACTCCAAATTGAGTCACATTTT